>VZUI01045119.1:0-70995 GCA_013401135.1 Cettia cetti
AGGGGGGGGGAACAAGAAGAAAAAGTGGGGGGGAACAAGAAGAAAAAGGGGGGGGGAACAAGAAGAAAAAGGGGGGGGGAACAAGAAGAAAAAAGGGGAGGAAACAAGAAGAAAAAGGGGGGGAAACAAGAAGAAAAAGGGGGGGAAACAAGAAGAAAAAGGGGGGGGGGAACAAGAAGAAAAAGGGGAGGGAACAAGAAGAAAAAGGGGGCATGAAGGAAAGGCGTCCTGGCCGTGTCCCCCCGCCCTGGCAGCGCACTCACTCGTCGATGGCGATCTCGGAGGGGATCTCGGACCAGAGGCGGGCGTACTTGACCGGGGTCACCTGCTCCTGGGGGTCCCTGTCCACGTGCATGTGCAGCATCAGGCGGCAGAAGGAGGCGCGCAGGTCGTAGGGCAGGTTCTCGTCGGCCATGCAGCGCAGGATCAGGTCCACGTCCAGCTGCCCCGAGATCTCGTTGATGGCCAAATACTGGCGGTCAAGGCACATTCGGGCAAAGAGGTTCAGCTGGTACCTTCCAGGGGGAAGGAAAGGAAGATGGAAGTTATAAATAGAGCAAGAAAATGATATATAGGCTTTAATTTATGTAGGGTTGAAGCTTGTGATTTGATTTCCTGTGTAAAGTATGTATAAATATATGTACAATGTACTTTATATATTAGATACAAAGTACATACAAATACATATAAAGCATATTTTATATAAATATATATATATAATGCCAAGAGGTTCAGCTGGTATCTTCAGGGAAAAAAGAAGAAAATTATATGTTTGAATTTATAGAGACTTCAATCTCATAATTTAATATCCTGTGTAAAGTATATATAAATATATGTACACAATGTACTTTACACATTAGATACAAAGTACATACAAATACATATAAAGTATACTTAATATATAAATATATATATATAAAACAAAGTTTCAGCTGATATCTTTGGGGGAAAAAGAAAAAAGAAGAAAATTATATGCTTGAATTTATAGAGACTTGAAGCTTTTGATTTAATTTCCTGTGTAAAGTATATATAAATATATATGCAATACTTTCTACATTAGATACAAAGCATATATAAATACTTATAAAGTATACTTTATATACATAAAAATATATGTATATAAAGCTAATAGTTTCAGCTGGTATCTTTGGGGGGAAAAGGAAAAAAATTATATAGATTATATAATCTATATAGACTCTAATTTATATGGATTATATAATCTATATAGACTCTAATTTATATAGATTATATAATCTATATAGACTCTAATTTATATAGACTTGAAGCTTATGATTTAATTTCCGGTGTAAAGTATATATAAATATATATATATATACACAATGTACTTTATACATTAGATACAAGGCACATACAAATACATATAATGTATACTTTATATATAAAGTATATATTGTATAAAAATATATAAAGTGTATATAAAAAGGAGAAATATAAATAAGTATAAGGCATAAACATATAGAAAGCCTATATAAATAAAGTATACAATTAAGTACACTGATATACTCTTATGTATTAACAGAAATAATATTGTCTAATACAGCTCCAACCCTACTGTGCTAAGAATAAAGCACTCATCCAACACTAGCAAACAGTGGAACAATAGATTAGTTAAACAGCATAGAATAAATAACATAGAATCACTAATCAAATATCACAGAATCACTGAATGGTTTGGGTTGGCACTTTAAAGATGACCCTGCCTCACCCCTGCCGTGGCAGGGACACTTCCACTGTCCCAGGCTGCTCCCAGCCCTGTCCAGCCTGGCCTTGGGCACTGCCAGGGATCCAGGGCCTTCCCACCTGACAGGAAATAATAAATAATGGTTTCTATGAAAGCTCCAGCAGAATGCAAACAACACTTAAGGCAAGTCAGCCTGAACACTGTGTAAGGCCAAATGCTCTTACAGATGCTGAAGCCACACTTTTCCCTGAGGCAACACAGATGGGTACAGGCATCAAAAATCAGGCACCTGATGGAACAGCTACTGAGCTCTGCCCCCTCCAGTGAGAAAAACTGAGCTTCACTCCTACACTTCTCAGCCCATGCACTGATCACTGGCACCTCACTTATGTCCCACCAACACTGACAATTCACCTTTAGCCATAAAGTGCCTGCCAACACTCAGCACTGCTCACAGGCTGTGCTCACTACTGTCCAGTGTGATGCTTCCTAAAGGAAAGAAGATTTAGTTGAAAGCAGATTCCTCTCACTTCTAGTACTGCTCATGGAATTTAGCCAAACCATATCCTAAACCCTTATTTTAAGCATGTTTATGAGGTATAATGTAGACTAAAAAAATAATTAACACTACCACTGTTATAACAACATATATACACCCAAAAATTTATCAATTCTATTTAAAAACCAAGCAAAACACCTACTTTGAAAGCAAGTATGTTTTAAAAAAACTTTGATCTAAGAGGTCTCCTTTTGAGCTCCAACAGGCTCAAATAAAACCAGGCATTAGGAATTCTCCTGCACTGATCACTTCAATGGAAGAGACTATTCAAAATAAAATGGTTATTAAAACAAATCTAGTTGTGCTTTCTGCACTGCCACAACTGAGTCTGTCAAATGACTCTCAAGGGTTTATAACCCAGACACAGGAATTCAGTCTGGGCTGAAACCTGACCTTACTCCATGCCAAGAACTCGGTGTGTTGTCACATCATCAGCAAACCTCACCCGTGTCAGAGCTGCCCAAAGCACGGCCTGGGCAGCACAAAGAGCCCTGCACACCCTCCACACCCAGCCTGGGGCACCAGCACAACTTCACCTTTGTGCTGCTGGGAACACAGGACCACTAGGGAGGCACACAGGACAGCAGTGACTTCTTGCAGGCCAAAAGCAAAGCCATCTACACACCCCAATCCTGCAATCCCCACATGTCCCCTGAACACAGGGAACCCAGCAGTCACCTGCAGGGGCTCTTCCAACCCCCACCAGCAGGAAACCAAGCACAAGGTGACGGGGAAATTCAACACACCCAAAGCCTGAACTCTCCTTTAAAAATCAGTTAAAACTGGCTCATGTCAGTACCCCAACTCCTCACCACGAATAACTCTGTGCTTTCAGCTCTCACTTCTGAGAGATTTCACCCTCCCTGTCTGAAGGCTGTTTGTGCATGGAGCAGGAGCCCTGCTCCCCAGGAACACCCAGGGCAGGCAGGGCCTCCCCAGGCAGCCCAGCTGGGCCCTGCTGTGTGCTGTTCACCTGTAGTAGCTGAGCACGTCCCGATCCTCCTTCTGCCCCTCCTTGGCGTCCTGGGCCAGCTCCCGGATGCTCTTGCTGCGGATCTCCTTGTTGCTGTCCCTCCAGAACAGCCACACTTCCTCCTCATCCTCGCCAACTTCCAAGGCGTTTTCTCCACTGGACACTTCCTCAAACTCGAACCGGGAGAGCACCAGCCTGCCAGGAGAGGGAGGTTACACTCCAGACCCACAAACATCCTTCACATTTCTTTTCAGACACTTGCTAAAATGTATCTAACCCTTTCAGCAGTAGCATTTTGCTACACCAAATCTTTGGGGTGCACTATTAAAAGCATTAGATGATAAGCTTTCTATTCAACCTTAAAAGATGAACATTTCAGCTCCCTTCAAGTAAAAAAGATGAAGAAACAAGGAAGTTAAAGACTGATAGTAGTGGACTTGCAAAACCTTCTTTACAGGAAAACTGATTCAAAGATCATTCAATAGACCAGGAAAAGAGGTGGGGAAAAAAAAATTATTCTGTATCCCACATGGATCAGAACTTCTTTCTCTTTATGTGATGAAATAACTAGAAATGTATCAGCTGCTGATACTAAAAAGGCTTCCAGCAAAGATCAACATCTGAAAAAAATCCCAAATTAAATACTCAAGGACAAGTAAGTGATGTACCAATGTTAAGTGCTCGTGGAAATAAATACAGCCTTTATGATTTCATGACAAGAATTAAATGTGCAAGTATGCTCTCAGCCATTTGTGTTTAAAATACTACCTACTTTCCTTTTGCAGTATTTTGAAAATGGTTTTCTATTCCGTAGTACATATATTGAATAAAGCCATCGTGATCAAAGACAACCCAGATCTGGTGCCTGCTGTGAGGCCTCAGCAGTGGCAGAGGAGAGCTGGAGACCCAAACTCCACCCCAATGGTTGGAAAGGTGAGCAGAGCTGGACCAGCCTCTGCTCTGCTGCCAGCTGAGCTCCCTCAGAGCTGGGGGAGGCTCAGAGCAGAGCCTGCACACCTCCCTGCAAGGTCTGCAGGATCACAGCAGAGCCTGCACACCTCCCTGCAAGGTCTGCAGGATCACAGCAGAGCCTGCACGCCTCCCTGCAAGGTCTGCAGGATCACAGCAGAGCCTGCACGCCTCCATGCAAGGTCTGTGTACTTTGGATCAAACGGGAGAGCTCTGACAGGTTTCTGCCTGCGGGGCTGAGGATGTACCTGGCAGACACCTGCTGTCCCCAGCCCCTTTTCCCTGTGTTTGAAAAGGACCCCACACAATTCCCTGCTTCCCTGGGACATGCCAGCACCTTCCTCCTGCTTCACACCAGCAGAACCATCTTGAAAGGCACCAACTCACTTGGTTTCAATGAGAATGTCTGCATTGGCTGGGTTCAGCACGGCTTTACAAATCAGCTCCTGTGTCACGGGAATAGACTTGTTCATGGAAACGCACAGATCCGAGAGGTAATCCAAAAACCTGTTGGAAAACACGAGCCAAAAGGGTATCAATCACTGCTGAGATCTAGACTGAAGCAATCCACATTTCAGGAAGCAAACATTCAGAACTCCACTTGAACAGTGCAGAGCAAGACTTGCTGCCCGAGGGGACGGCAGGGCGAGTGCCAGAACACAGTGAACTGGCTGTGCCTCCTCTGCAGCAAGCTGGCAGGTACAGACTTTCCCCAGAAGGAGAAGGCTAATCACATATTCAGAAAAGCAGCTCTCACCTGGGCTCCCTATTTTTCCTCACGAGACTCACAAAGGTGTCAATCTCAGCAGCTGTGATGTGCTTCTCCAGGAGCTTGCGGTTGTTATGGAGCAGGGCTGTGATGGTGTCCTCGGCCAAGACGTCGTAGCCAATCTGCTTCTGCATGAAGCCAAACTGCTTGGCAATGTATTCCTTCAAAACACACAGGCAAGGAGGGAGGGGGTGTAATTAACCCTCAGAATTTGAAATAATAACACAGAACAGGTGGATGTTTGTCAGTACCAACATCCCGAGGAGCACACTGGGTTAGATCCAAATTGTTTGTGTGAAGGAAAGCAAACAATGACAGACAACCTTAACACCTCCACCCCTCCCCTCTCTCTTGGGCTAGACACAAGCAAGGCATTTATACTTAGCTGACAGGACCTTGTTTTTTTAATACATGGCAAGAAAAACAGAACAACCTTAATTTTTACAGGGCAACATTCAATGGAGCCTGTAGTCAGCAAGAGTGAACAGAGTCTTATAATTCATCTGTGTGGGACAGTTAGAAATTCTGTTGTTTTCTTAAATCCCACTTAGAACCAGTGCTAATAACATTATAGTCTCTGATAGGGATGAAATATGAAAAGGAAAAATAGAATGAAACTGAGCAGTCCCAACACCTCTTGCTGACTGTGCCACCACAGCAGAGCAGGGTTTACTTTATGGGATTAAGGTTGTTTTTTTCTTTTGAGCACAGCAAACACACTGGTGCCATTGATCAGGACAGACGTATTTCCAACCTGATTTTTCCTGTAGTCCTGCTGGGAGTGCCTGAGCACCCTGTAGCAGAGCCTGCAGATGTGCCTGAAGGGCGCGTGGCGCTGGTCCCCCAGCTCCTCCAGCCGCAGCATGGGCCCGTCCCCACTGTCTGTGAAAGGTGCTTGCAGCAGCTTGAAAATCTACAGAGCCAGTGAAAAACACAGACACAACCCCATGAGGCACTGCCTCCTTCTGATTACAATTAGTGTCAAACTCTGTGCCTTTGTATTTCAAAAGGTACGTCAGAAATACGCCGCAGTCACCAAGGTTCTTGGCCTTGGCAGCCTGGACAGAAGATGCTGATCACCTTTACTCAACACCATCTGTTGGAATTTCTAGTTCCAGCAATGGTGAGCCTACAGTCCACTGCCCAGAAACTGCTGAAAGCTGGAGACTCAAAGGACCTTTTGGTCCCAATAATTCGAGACCAAAATTTCACAGAGGCACAGAATGGCTTGGGTTGGAAGGGACCATGAAGATCTTGTTGCAATCCTCTGTCACAGGCAGCAACACCTCCCACCAGGCCAAGTAGCTCCAAGCCTGGCCAGGCTCTCTGTTTTCAGGTTCTTTTATTCCAATAACTCCTCTCACAGGCAGAGCTTAGAGAAAACCACAGCCCACCTGCTTGAGAATATTCTGCTCTCTCATCAGCTTTTGCCGTTCTCTGTTAGGTTTAGAAAACACCACCTCAAGGACGTCCTGGCCAGAATTAGTTCCACCAGTAACAAAGTAGACCAAATCCTCCAACAGTTTGGTAACAGATCTGTGGAAAAGCCAGAAGGTGTTAACATGAGAATACAAATTCTCTGTGCTAAAAGAGCAGTGCCAGGGTAAGTTTACAGAGATTTCTAAATGCTAACTGAAAACCTAGCAGCAATTAGAGACTGGGTAAAGCTCAGAGGTTTGCAGAGAGCTTAAAATTAGGAACTAATGCTCCCCCATTGCTGCAGGCTCACTGTCCAACAGCTAAACCAGAGCAGCAGCAAGACAAGAAAATCACCTTAGGACAACTCCACAGTTGCCAAGTTGTATTTGGCACTTCTTTCAATTGCCACAAACAATAAATCAGGTGATAATCTCTCCCAAGGCCAAATAAAAGGCCCTGGCTGTGGAAGCACAGGGGCCCTGGTGTGACACAGCCCTCCCTGCTCCTTTTGTGTGGCCACATTTTCACAGACACAGTCGGAGGATTTGCAGCAAGTCACATGCACGGTCCTCACAGGATGGATTAGGAATTCCCACACTCCCTTTGCAGAGGTATGCTGGGGATTAGTCCCCCAAGCTCACAACAGTTCTCATGCTCTCATTTCACAGAGGACAAGGAGGGCTGGACAGACCAGGCCTGAGAACCTCCACTAAGGACACAACACCAAATCTCATCAAGGAGGAAACCAAATCCCTCTTCTATAGCTTACTCTGATAAAATTGTCAAAGAAACAGTTACTGACTAAAGGAACCAACATGATCTGATCTCAGTTCTGGTTTCCTTACCTTCTTTCATTCTGGGTTATTGTTCCCTTTTCCAGCTTGCCAGCAATGGAACCTAAAACTTTACTTGCATCATTTGCAAAATCCAAGTCCCGAACCTCTGCAGGCGAGACTGGCACTATAGCAAAAGCTTCTTTGTCCTCCTTCACTGGAGAGGTCCCAATCTGAAACCCAGAGAAGCCTTATCAGCAAGCCAAAGGCAGGAACAAAGCAGTGGCTCACACAGTCAGTGATAAGGAAACAGAAAAGCCACACTGCTTAGGCAGCATGGGAGCACTGCTGAACCCAAACTCTGAGAACACTCTGTGCAAGCTCAAAGCTGTCCCTAAATTCAAAGGAACAGCAGGTGAGATGGCAAAATGCTTCAGCCAGTGAAAAAAAATATCCTCCTCCTGCTAACTGTTGTGGAGTAGAAGCTGAACAGTATAACTAGAAAGCTACCATGAAACTGAGCCATTAAGAGCAAATATTTGGCACAGGCATTGTTCATTGCTGTCACATGCTCGGCGTGTGACGGGCACAGGGACTGAAACTCCTGCCAGCACCACTTTTGTGGAAGTTCAGGAACCCAAGGATGTACTTACACAAAGTAAGAGAACTTACTTTGAGCATCACAGGTTTCTCCTCTTCTTTATCAATAGGGATGTTGGTGCTGTGGACCCAGGTGTTGGTGCAGAGGTGCCTGAGCCTCACATAGGAGTTCCTGAAAGAAAGGCAGGAGGGCCCCAGCATGAGTCAGCTCCCCAGCTGGGGAGTCTCTGCATTGTTGGGATTTTGAGATGCTGGCAGGAGCAAATGGAAGAGTCTGTTCTCCCTGCATACCACAACTGGAACAACATTCTTATTGCCTCAGCTCATTCTGTGAATTCACCTGAGCAAGGCTTCTTCTATAATGAAAGATATTCTGCTCTAAAACAGAACCACAGCCACTCTGAGTTGCTGTATCTCAGCTGCTGCACAGCAACAATCTAAACTCTTCTCATCCTCACTTTTCCACTGCTATGAGCTGAAAACCTCTCCCCCTACCTCTGGGGTTTTCAGTCCAGAACTCCCTGATACTCCAAAATATGAGTACCTGATAATTCAGGGAGTTGCTAAATCAATGGAACAAACTTGCTGTGCTTTCTCAGTGGGATCAGCAGCTGTGTGCAGTGTGTGACTTGGAAGGGGGCAGCAGCTTTTCAACACCAAGAGGTGCCACATGAACAGTAAAGAACACAAACAACAGAAATTCCAGTGCTAAACATCAGTATTACATTCTAACACAATACAGACAGGTCACAGGAATGAATGCCTTGACAAGACACCCAAGGCTTTTAGTCCCAGGTCATTCCTGGCAAGGAACTCACTTAGGAAGTCACTTAATCTCAATTTTCCCATCTGTAAAATGGTGTTCTCTTACTTCTACCTCAATTGTAAAGCACTCAAGCGAAGCTTCAGGCATTTTCTAATGACTTCTACACTCATTTGAGGGGGAACTTGATCCCAAAGGATAAAAGGAAAGCACTCTGGGGCAGCTTTACCAGAATACCTGGGGACGAGGCTGTCTCCCCCTCGCAGGGTGGTGGGGTCCAGCTCGAAGATGGAGGAGATGTCGTTGCCCTCGGGCACGGACACCAGGGAATAGGCCATCTTCTCCTGAGGGCCCCGGCCCCGCCGCGCCGCGTCCTGCTCGGGGTCCAGCTGCACAGAAACCCCAAACGTCAGCACCTGCCCTGCAGGGCCACCCCTGATCCTGCTCGGGGTCCAGCTGCACAGAAACCCCAAAGCAGAGCCACCCCCATGTCCTGCTCGGGGTCCAGCTGCACAGAAACCCCAAACGTCAGCACCAGCCCTGCAGAGCCACCCCACAGCCCCAGACACACAGGGGTGCACAAAGGCTGCTGGAGCAGTGGACTGGTATTGAATTTCTCAAAGAGCCAGATGTATCCAGCTCTGAGAGGCTTCAGTACCTCTGAGGGTGTCCAGCACCTCACAGAAAATGGCTTAAAATAACAAGCAAGATGGTATGACCAAGTGTGTCTTGAAAAAACAAGTGTTTAATAAAAGAAAATAATACAAAAAAGAACACAGCTGCTCACAACATAGAGACAGGTCCTGCACACCTGCTACAACACTCCAAAAATGCACTGAGAAGCCTCCTGCTCTGCCTTAAGTATTGGGTGATTTAGGTGGGTTTTTTGGCAATGAAACAGCCCAATAGAGAACAGCCACCTTTCTGAGGAACAGGTAAAGAGACCATCAGCGTTTTTGTCTTGGCATTGAGGCAATTACCGCCAGGAGAGCAAAGAAGTTTCTGGGGTGAGTCTTAAACCTTTCCCTGTATGAAACACCTGCTGGGGTGTGGGGTGCATTCCTTCAGACTGGGCTGCAGGACACCAGGAACAGTGACAGCAGCTGCTCTGGCCAACCACTCCTTGCTTCCCCTGGTGAAACTCCTGAGCAGCAGCACAGGAACTCCCCCTGCACACAGAATTTATGTCTCACAGACAGTGCCAGAGAGACAAAACTCCCCCAGCCATCCACCTCACACACACTGGGAGCTCTGACTGCTTTCTGATAACACACATCAGCTGAGATCCCCAATCCTGACACTACCAGCTCTCCAAACATGTCCCACACATTGCAATTATCCCTCTAACCACATAATTAATGAGCTGAAAATATAAAAACCCAGCCACACCGTGTACCAACAACCTTGCTGGGAAATAATCAGCTTCAGCAGCAAAAATGGGACCCACATCCATCAATCCCAGGCAAGAGAAACAAAAAGCCAATCAAGGAGTTGGAAGTCTTGCTGTTCACACTACAGCTTGTGCTGCTCTCAAGCACAAAAACGTGATCCAAAGGCCAGGGCACCAGAAGGATCTTCATTCCCAAGGTGCCAGCAAATCCCCGCCCTCCTTCAAAGTAAAGATGCATCACTTGGGGCTTCAGATGAAAGGACAAAAGGGTAGGAAAAAACAAAGATGAACTGAGAAAAAGGAACAACAACTTCCTCCAAATCCTTTCCTAGGGAACTCCCAGCTATCACAAGCCCCTGAAGAAGTTGCTCACTGTCCTGGCAGGCAGGAACCAGATACACATGTACAACCACCTAAATCCTGGCTGCAATTTTTGAGGTGACCAAGAAGCCAATTTCTCAGCTTCTCTGGGATGCTGGCACCCAAGGGAGTCAGCACTCAGGCACCTGCCTGTCAAAGTCCTGCTGTAAGGCACTGCCATCCTGAAGCAGATGGCAAAGGTATCCAGTGTTGCTTGTGCCTCAGGATACTCCCAAGTTAACATATTTGCAGTCAATGAACTTGGCTGCAAAGCAGTGACATTTAAAGTCTGATTTTGTACATGGGAACAGGCAGTTATCTGTATGGAACAGAAATACACTTTGGGAGTGTGCCTTCAAGGGAAGGAGCAACTCTACACTCAGAGTCCATCTGGAGAGAAATTCTGGGAGAAATTCGCTCACTTGGAATGAATTCTCCAAATTTCAGCTGTCTCCTTCATCCCCCCCAGCAAGGGGAGGGAGTACAGGGAGGGATCCAGCTGCTCTGCACTCACAGCTCATCCTTCAGGAGATAACTGGTCACTTCACCAAACAGTGGCAAAGCTGAACACGAGCAGTGAAGCAGAAATTCAGGGAGCACTGAAAGTCAACCCCAAAGGTGACAAGAGCAGCCCCCTTTGCTGCTGGGAGGTGGAGCTGGCACCTCACCCATGCCCATGGAAACCCTTCCTGCACAGCCCTGGGAGGGACAAAGGAGAAAGCAACAAGGCAACCACTGAGCTGTGCACAGAAACCCCGCAGACAGCTCGCACTTGGATCAAGTTGGAGTTTGGATAAAGTTGGAGAAAGCAGCCTACACCCTCCTGTCACCAGTGAATGATAAACGATGTGGCAATTTCCTGTCAGAGCTGAATTATGTGCTCCTAGCCCTGTTCTTGCTGGTCTATTTTTGCCATCTAGTGGTAAAGAGACAGCAAGGAAAAACCAGAGAGCTGAGACAGTGCATGAATGTTATCCGTGCACATCTCAGCAGGACAAACCACAAGAACATGGGTGTCTCTAAGGGCCTTCAACACTGATTAGCTTTCAAAAAATTAACCCAACAAAACATCTTGATATTGGATTCCCCCCACACACCAGACAATAGCTATGGGTGGGGTTTGTTCAGTTTTTTACCATGTTTACTGCAGTCAAGCTGCCAAATGCCACCAAGAAGTAATCAGGAAAACAGCTCAATACCTGAGGCCAGGGGAAGCATTTTAATGGCCAGGCTGTAATGAAAAATCCTTCTAGGAGGAAAAAATGCACCCTGCAGGATTTCCAAGCATCACATCCATCTCTTAAGAACAGAAGGAACAGCTCTTTGTCATATCCAAATGGTGCACATCTTCCATAATACAGGATAAATGACCAAGAAAGCTGCAAAAAGCCTCTGATCAAACCCAACTAAGTAAATAAAATCCACAATGAAAAGTGCTGTTTCAGTTTTCTGTGTTCAACTACTGAAGCAATGCTGGTTCCCTCTGACACCAAAGAGAAGCTTCTGTCAATACAAAGCACCACACACTCAGTTTTTGACACAACATTTACTGACAACACAGAGCGGCTCTCACAGGAAAATCAGGGGGATGGCACTGGAATCACCCTCCCAGTGCCATTCCTGCCCTCTGTTCTGCTTTCCTGAGACAAGGCACAACGACAGGGAATTCACTGCTTAACCACAGAGGTCAGACAGGCACAGCACTGGGGGACATTCCCTCAGGGACCATTCCCAGCTGCTGTCACCTTGAGCAACTTGATTTCCAGCCCTGGGCAGGACAGTGCTCCAAGGAAGCAAAGGTTGAGGAAAACAGGAAGACAGAAAAAGATGGCACAAAGGGAGGAGCTGAGGGGGGTTCAGATAACGTGTTCATTCAGTTCCAAGTGGGTTGCTCTTCACTGAGGTGTCAACACCCACTCCTTGGACAGGCCTTAAAAGCCTCCAGAGCATTCTGAAGTTTTTAGTTTCCTCACTGACAATGAAGCCTGGAGCAGCTGAGCACTGTCCAGGTCAGCCTGGGCCTGTGCCAAGCCCTCCTCCTCAGGGGCAGGACCAGAGCCTTGCCTATACTTACTGAGGATTGACACTCCAGGTCATCTTCCTCATAGTCAGGGTTTACCTGATGGAACAGAATCACAGGCACGTCAAAACTCCAGCACAGCTGCACGTGGGAAACAGCCTGAGCATCACCTGAACTCTGCTGGGGAGAGCTCCACCCTGCACTGCTGCAGCATCAGCAGGCAGGCAGAGCACACTGCCCAAACCCAGCATGGCTCACCAGGCTGCAAACCACAGGTAAAGAACCTGCAAACATGCAGGGAGATTGATCTCATTCAGGAGAATCACTACAGGAGCAAGAGTAAAGAGTTAACCAGCTTATGCTTTCTTTTTGTTGTTTAAATTCCAAGTGGCATTTCCAACTAGAAATTACTGGCTTGGAGAAATCTTTTAGAACAAACATTATTCTAACCAGGGATCAGGTGAGCAATCTCCTCTGGGATATTCCTGCATGATCTAAGAGCATGTTTTTGTTTTGGTTGATTAGAAAACCCGAGATTTACTGGAAAAGCTCTACACTGGACCACTACTGAAAAGGATTTGCAGTGTGCATGTGACAAAATACTTCTGGTTTTCCAATCTGCTTATCAGAAGAATTTAAAATGGGACATTTAATCTGGACTTTTCTCTATCTGCAGTTCTTACACACTGGTCTGAAGTCAGTGTTTTCATTTTAAACTCAGTTCTACAATTCTGCTCAAAAATCAGTGATTCAAGAGAAATTACCAACACTTGAATTCATTTTCCCCCAAAGGCTCTCAGTCATTTACCATTTATTCATCAGTTAATAAAGTCACATTGATTCCAGTGCCCACATGACAGGATACTATTTAGTGCCTATTCTTTGCAGCAGAAGTTCTCGACTTCAGATTTCACACCCAAAGTGTAATCAGCTCATGACTACCCCAACCACGGGTATTCTGTCAGCTCTTTCCTCTGATTTCCTACATTTAGCAACTATTTTAGTATTAATCCAAATGACCACTCTCCTCCCCTCCCCGTGACCAGTTTCAGAGTGGGAAATGACAGATTTTGAGAAGGTGCTGAAGAAGAGAAGACAGTGCCAGGGCAGGCAGAGGGGTCAGCCCAGCCCCACGTACCTCTGCTGCCAGGTAGTGCCCTGTGGCCAGGTGCTTGAACCTGAAGAGGCTGTTCCAGTAGCCAGCTCCCCCTCGGCAGGGATCGTGCTGCACCACCTGCAAGGACAGGGAACACACCTGGAATGCAGCACAGAGCCCCCCTTCCCAGCAGGATCTGCCTCACTTCATGTGCAGGGAAGAGCAAACACAACCAGGGGCTGAGAAAAGACAAAACCAACTTTTATCTGTGACCAGGACTGTGCAGGGAATAGTTCACCTCAGTTTGTCAATGAACTAAAGAAGGTGCTCTCTATGTGTTGGCAGGTCTTGAAACAAACCCCTAGAAAAGGCAACAAATCCATTACCCTATGGCTGTAACTAAATTTTTGACTGTTCAAAGTGGATGAGGGGAAGACACCTTCCATATTTCAAATACAACAATACCGTACAAAGGAATTAATATTTATATTTAGTGACAAAGTGAGGCAAGCAGAGCCTCCAACACCTGTAAGCCCATATTGGCTGCTCTGTGGGTTCTGATTCCTAAAGAAAACTCATCACAGCTGACCTGTACCCGTCAGGGAAGAACTCTCTCACCTGTGCCAGGTAACTGCACACACATGGACAGTTACCACAGACTAACATGCCCAAGTAATGCTAACCACAGGCAGACTTTCATTTGAAATACAGGAGAAGCTGAATGTCACAGCAGATACTTCTGGAAAAGGAATACAAAAATACCTATCCATCATTATAATTTATTTTTTGATTCTTCCATGCAGTTCCTAATTCAATCACATTTAAAATCATAAACCAATGCTAATAATACCAACAGATTGAGGCTATTTTCAGAAGGCAATGATGGCCAAGGTGTTAGTCACTCTGTTTAAAAGCCAAGTGAATTTAAAAAGCCAGTTCAGACAGACTAGCAAGGGGCTGCAGCCTCCTATCAGATGAGGATATACATAATCACATTATTCCACACCAAAAATAGAGCCTTCAGTACACTCAGCAGGACAGTGGAAATTATAAGCTGTTATTTAACTTCAGTGACTGGTAAGAAAATTATTTCATTGACGTTTCTCTGTGCCCTTTTCCTGAACTGTAAAGCACCTGAACTCCAGAGCTCTGTGCTGCACCCTCAGAGAGCAGAGCTCCACTGTGATTGTGCACAGAGCACAGCAAGCAAAGGAATTTTAATTTCAGCTTGTAACACCAGGAAAAGCAAGAAATGCAGATAGAATGCTTTTAAACAGAAGGAGAAATTGTCCCCAGCAAGCCAGCCCAGGGGCTCCAGTCCTTACCTCCACCTCCCACAGGGCTTTGGAGCTGGTGGCAGACGTGGCCGACTGCCTGCCCGTGGTCCTGAGGAACACGTGCTGCTTCTTCCTGTGCTCATCACACGTCAGGAACTTCTCCTGCTCTGCGTGGAACAGCCTCACCACGTCCCCCTGCCAAAGGCAGGCAGCAGGGTCAGCAGGGGCAGTGCCCAGCAGGGCCCCAGCTGCAGACAGCCACAGCTCTGCCTCTCACCCCTTTGAGGATGTCGTCCTTGTTGTCGCTCCATTTCATGAAGAGCACGATTTTCCAGCTGGTGTTGCAGTTCACTGAGTTGACCTAGAAGGAGAACTCAGACCATCAGTCCCACTGTCCTGTGCCTGCACAAGATCCTGCCACGAGCCATGGTCTTATTTTTTAGACAATCTTCACCAGGACTCTGCAGGCCTGGCTGCATGACTCTAGAGAAGGAAAGTCCTTTCTGTATCTGCTCCAGAACAAGTAACCTCAGAGCTGACTTCCCTGGAAGCCACTTGTTGCAATCTGTGCTGGTAGATTTAATTTTCTTCACAGTGACTAGTATGGGACACATCACTGGGCCACAACTCCCAACTTCGAAGGAACAACTTGTTTTTAGTCACACAAAAGAGATCCAACTCCAACCTCTGCCAGCACCCAAGAGAAAGCAGAGCTCCAAGACTTTTAAGTCACTGATTACCAGGATAACCATTCCTAAGCAGTGCCATTGGTATCAACCAACTTGCTGAATTCTAAACCATGCACAAACAGCTAAGCTGAAGCACAGAGAGGTTTGTACAGCTGCTCCAGCTGTGCCCAAGTCCCCTTACCTCATTGCATCCCGGATTATCCACAAGCTGATGGCTACTGGCATGGAGAGGCTGGCCAGCATTGACAGGATTCAGGACTACTTTGTCTCCAATGACAACCTGCAGAGAAGTGCAGCATCAGAAAAATTTGCACCCTGAGAAAACTTTTTCTTCCCTTTTTTTTTTAATGGGAGGAAATCACCTTTTTGCAGGCTGGAGCAATGCCAGTCTGAGTATTGCACCAGGATTCTGTTTGGTTCAGAATTAAGCTCACCAAACTCAGTCACAGAGGCAAAACCCCCCTATGCTACTGGACCCAGAGCCTTGCAGAAGAAGCAGACTGAGTTCTGGTACAGATGGGGATAATGATGGCTGCATAAATGATGGCTGATTCATAAATTCACTGGTTTAGGTGCCAAATATACCTGGCCTGACCCCCAGAGCACACTGAAGCTTGTGACCTCCTCGTTTTAGGAAGATTCTATACCCAAGTGACTCAGATGTTGCAAAAGAAGAGATTAAAATGGCAATGCATTTAAAGATGTCCCATGAACAGGAGCATCTCACTTCCTTATTACCTCACGCCTCATATCCAAAGTGATGACGAATTCTGATTCTAAGCTGACAACACTGAAAACCAAGATGCTAATTATTCCTTCCAAACCTCCTGAAGGAGCTCAACACTTCCTACCATTTTGAATTGAGCAGGAATTGTGCAAGGCCAGCCTAATTAGGTCCCTTATTCCCTCCAATGTTAGATCATTCCACGTTTCCAAAATACAAGTTACCATAGCAATTTTCCTCCCCCTCATGACAGCATAGCAAAAAGGTTGTTCCTGCATCATCATCACGCACTGGGAGATCTGTGCATTGCATTAATTGCAAGACAGGCCTCCCAAATGCAGGCTGTGCCCAAGGGAGGTGTGAGGGCCCTGCTCCCAGCACTTACACTGTCCCCGATGGAGCGCAGTTTGTAGAAGGGCTGGATGTAGAACCAGGAACCTTCATTTCCAGCTTCATCCAAGGTCACCCTCATTGCATTCTTCTCTAGCAGAGCTGGAAGCCTCTTATTTACTGTTAAGTATTTGTTACTTTTTAAGTGAAGCAGCTAGAATAAGAATCAGAGTTCAGTTCTAAGAATGCTCCTCATCCTCCCCTCAACAACCCGAGCGTGCGTGAGACAACTGCAATGCTACACAGGACTGCAAAGTGAATTATGGGCAAATACTGATGGATTCAGGCACAATTCCACTCACACTTAGAGACACAGAACAAAACACCTTCAGTTACTCCAGCTGTCCCTTGCCCAGCTAGGACAAACACATGGAGATGCCCTCATCACCTAAAATAACCTGGTCAAAAAAACCCAGGATCAAAGCTTGTGAAATGCTGGGGACTACGTGGCTCTTCCTGGTAAGAGGCAAAGCTGCTCTTTTCCTGCTTTGCTTGGTCTCATCTAACAGAAAATGTAACTATCCCTATTGATTTTCCTTCTCTGTGTCAGTTTATGAGTTAAGTGCCAACATTTCACTGTGAGGGGATATTTGGTGCTGCACATGTGCCACCTTCCAACAATTCTAATGAAGGCTCCAACAAGTCCTTCTGAAGAAAACAATCAATGGTGACCTCAAAACCAAACAATTAACCCATAATAAGAAACTGACCTCATCATAGATATAACACCCAGGCCCTGCTTCCCAGGATCCCACTTCAGAGCATGGTGGAACCTGGCAAAACTACAGACTCTTGACCATGAATTCCAGAAATCCAAAGTCCACTCAGCAAGGAATTTTCAACTAAATCCTCTCCAGCTTGCACAGATGTTCACAGCCTACCTGGATGACATTGCCATACTGGATGACTGTTCCCAGCAGTTTTCTGTTTTCAGTTTCGTTCTGTTTCTTTTCCAAATCTGCTGCATGCTGAAATGAAAGAACAGTTCAATTGCTGAGTGTTTCAGAAAAGGGGCTTTCATGAAACTCCCTTTTCTTCTAGATTATTTCAAAGGACTGGAAAAACAGCAAGCATCTGAAAGAGCCTAATTTCCTCTTTTTCCAGCTTCCAACAGTGTAATTTCCAATTCCCTTTTTCAACTGTTTGGGGAGATAGACACACATCATTTTTAAGTAACCTGTAATTTGGGTACAATTGGACAAAATTCTGGAATAAAACATGAGATGAAAAGCTCAGACTAGACAGAAGGCAGATACCTAGGGGGGGAAAGGTGAAAAAGGGATGGGTAACAACTACAGCCAGGAATTCTATTTTCCTTTCCACTGACTTCTACACAAGTTGAATGAAAAAGCCCCAACTCTGATTCTTTATTTTCCTTTGCCAACACAGGCTCCAGCTGACCCCCAGGCTGTGTTTTCCTGGAGACTCCAATGCCCTTCCTATGCAGCAGGGTCACTGGGAGGGCAGGTACAAGTGCCCACTGCAGCTCTGGATTTGAGATTTCCCCACTCCCCACACCTGGGCTTGTGCTCCTCAGTGCCACAGCTGAGCATTCCTGCACCACACTGGCAGGCAAAGGAAAGGGAAAGCCCTTGCAAAACTGGATTATTCTAAGGACCTCATTAATAATTAACCATGAGCCTCTTGCCATTCTTGTTTTAGAAGTGAGCTACTTGGCCCAGGCTGTTTTTAAACAATTTCATTTGGTAAAGAACTTCACTTTACAGGAAAGATGTTTAGAACTGAAAACATAAATCTGTGTTTTCTTTAACTGCTATCTGGAGGTGGAGAGCAATTTAAAATTGGACTTCTTAGGAGGCTGAGCATCAAGGATTACAGTTTGGTTCTCAGGTCTCAAGGACTGTGGTGGGTCCAGGTTTCTCTTGGAGAAGAGAAGCGCCCACAGCTCCTCACTATAGTGAGGTGAAGCACCAGGACAAAGGAACAGCTATGTGCACAGTGTTAGAGAATTTCACCAGCTCCAGCTCACTCCAAATGTGCTATTCTCAGATGCTGTGCTAGCTATGAAAACTGGCTTCTTATTCCAGGAGAACCTGAGATACAGCTGCTCTTGTAAATTGAAAACATTCAGTCATGCAATGCAGCACAATTTTCTCTGTATTACTAAAATACAACTTTTTTGCTTGATTTCCAAGTGTTCTGTCAAGAAAAGGTTTCTTAAAGACACCAAAGCCCTCCCAAATAACAGCAACCACAGCTAGGACTGCCCTGCCACACTGCGTGCCACGTTTACTATAAATAAACCAATTCTTTCTGTGAAAGTACAATCAGGACTTAGGATGTACTTCAAAAGCACCCCCCAAACCCGACAGTGACTCCAGGAAAAACACTTCTCTGGCCACTAGATGTCAGCTCCTCAAGCAGCTCAGATGCTGCGACCACAGAGAGACAAGTGTCCCAGATTTTAAATCCCTTAAATGGCATTAACTTAAAATAACCTGACCTCAGCATGGAGCGCTCCGTGGCAGACAATAAATTCCACCAGCAGACAAACAGAAGCCAAAAAAGGCAAGTGGTGATGATGTAGACATCTTGCATCATCAGCTGCGTTGGAAATGCAATGCACTGATAAAGAAACCTCATCCTGGGCAGAGCTCACAGCTGTGGGCACAGGGGTTTAGAGCACTCCACGTGTCAGCAAGAGGAAAAGCTGACCCATGGACACACAGGACTGGCAGGAAAAAGTCCTCATGTGAGTGATGTCCATGGGACACAACGATTATCAAGCCCTGGTCACTGCAGACCTGATTCAGCCCATCAGACATCACTTCCAAGTGATGCAGATTAAATAAACTCCAATAAAATTGTAAGGCACTCAAATCCTTTCTCCAAGGAGAAAGGTCTTGGTGGGACATTTCTGTGCAAACATTAAGGGGCTCAGGCTAATCCTGGAAAAACCTCATCCTGGAAGAAACTCATCCTGTATTTCCAGGACTCTGGCACAAAAGGGTCAAGTGTCAGATGAGCAGGGACAGGTCCCAACCTGCACGAGGATGCACCTTAGGGGAGACAACTCCACATGAGAATGTAATCCAGGGCAATTTTTCTTCTACATGTTGCAGTATTTAGACTATTTTCTGTTAAAACCCATGAACTCTCCCTTTTCCTGATACACCCAAGCAGCCAACCCCAGAACCCCATCACTCTAAACTTGCTCACAGCCTACTTCCCTTATCAACATGAGGAACACAGCCCAGGTGAGGGAGCTTTGTGCTACCAAAATAGCTTTGTCCCTGCCAAGCTGATACTTTTGGGTTATAAATACATTTCTTGAAGCAGAAGGAGTCCACCAGTGGGCCTTTGTGAAGTGCAGGAGTGAGGCAGCCATATGGCAATCAGCAAGTGACACTCTCCTACGGGGCCATTTCGTATTCCAGGCTACAATGAGCTTAATATAGGCTTAAAGAACCTAAAAATATTTAGAATTGTAATTTTGACATGAAGTACTCCAGCTATGTAATTTTAACATAAACACTGAGTTTATTTAACTCTAAAGTCAACAGATGGTATTTAAGTTAAGTTGGCTTTTTTTTATATAGGAGCTCTAAAAACAGCAATCAACTGCCTTACTGAGTTTTCAGCTGCTGAATGTCAACATTTTACCCAGAAAATATTAAATACTGCAAGCTAATACGGAAGGAGAGGCTGTCTGGCCTTATAATTACTCATAATTACCCATCAACCTTTCCATGTATCAACAGCAGAGATGTTTGTTTGAGCAATCCCAATAGATTGATCAGACCAGCAGCTCCTGATTTCCCATGCTGAGATGCAGTGCTGAGACTCCTCTGTGCAATTGTTTCAGAGGTCCCTTTTTGATGGTTTAATGCCCAAATGCTCCCCTGGAGCACCATTGTCTCCACCACAGGTTAAAGACAAGAGCTCCCAGGGCTACCCCAGTATCAAGGACACAGACCTTGAGCAGCAACAGGAGGGGGTTCTGCCCACTTTCTGTGACCAGGACAGAACCCAGGGAATGGCTGGAGCTGTGTCAGGAGAGGTTTGGGTTGGAGATCAGGGAAAAGTTCTTCCCCCAGAGGGTGCTGGGCACTGCCCAGGCTCCTCAGGGAATGGGCACAGCCCCGAGGCTGCCTGAATGAGCACTGGACAACACTCTTGGGGACAGGGTGGGATTGTTGGGGTGTCTGTGCAGGGTCAGGAGCTGGGATGATCCCTGTGGCTCCCTTCCAACTCAGCTTATCCCACGATTTTGTCATAAATCAGGACTGGAGACTCTGCGCCAACACCTCCAAAGGAATCTTGCAGGCTGATTTCTTTCTGTGTACACTGTGCCAAGCTGGTTGGAAATCCTTATTTCAGGCAGGCTGGGGGTGAGTGCTGAGGGTGAGCAGAGGGATACTCACGTGCAGTTTATTGAGCAGCACAGCATCCGTGGTGCTGTTGGCTCCTGGCTTTGCTGCCTTCCAGAACTGCTTCTGCGCCGAGTAGCGGTTCATGGGACATAGCTTGAACAGGCAATCTAGAAAAAAGCATGGAACAGACACAGGGATGGCTACAGCCAGTCGTAATTATCTGGATTCTTGTGCTCTCCAAGTATTCCAGCGGCAAGGAAAGCTTTATAAACAAATTCCAAAAAGCTCTTGATCAGACAAATGCTTTTTTGAGCAACAAGAATGTTGCCCCATGAATGATAAAAACTAACTGCTGCTGCCAACATCTGATGCAAGAGCAGAAAATTTATAACTAGTCCCAGTCAAAACCAGTACCAGACTAAAACAGGAACACGTTCCAGTGCTTTCCCAGGCAAACAGACTTTGTTTCTGCACTTCCAGCTTGGAGTTTTTGTACTTCACAGCAGGTAAACTCTGTCAGGTTGGGGGGGTGGGGTGGTTTGCTTTGGATTTTTTCACTGCTATTGTTTTCAGTTTATTTTTTAAATCAAATCCCTGCTATTGCTAGGGAAAACAGGGCAAAAAAAAATAGGAGAAACTCCTCACCTAATGAAGGGGCAGCACCATAAAACACCCTCAAACAACAGCCTGCAGGAGCACAGACATTCAAGGCATGGCCTGAGGTAACATCAAACCCCTCAGGGTGTCAGGTTCTATACCCAATGCAGCAACACAGTTTATTTAACATTCTGCCTGGCAAAAGTCAGGAATCACAGCTCATTAGTCTTATTAAAAATACATTTCTGTATTAGAGATGCTAACTTATCACTAATAAACCCACATGAGCTGCAGTGACTGTTTTTTCCCCCTGTCGTCGCTAAGCAACAGAACACACAAAAAAATAAATTCAGCTATTCAAAGGCAGCGCCTAAAGTGGCAGCTCAGAAGTTCAAACAAAGTACCAGAAGAGCCAGGAGGCTGTTCCCAGCCTGGCTGGCAGCAGAGTGGATGCAAGGCTCCAGGCTGCTGGTTCACAGAGCCTTTCTCCAGGCTCCTGGTGTATCCCTACGGTCAAGCACTGCAATTCGGGAAGCAGCAAGGAGAGGAGAAACCCACCTGGGGTTTATCCTCAGGGCCTGAAAAGCAGAGCTGCTTGTTCATGGGGTGAACATCAACCAGAGAGGGAGAAACCCCATGCTGGAGATTGGTCATGGCAGCTCTGCCAGGGGTTGAAGTTGCTGAAGGGGCTGAGACAGACCTTGGTAATTTCACCTCTGGACGCTGTTTGAGATGGACACCTTCACTCTTCTCATGCCTTGGCTCTGACCCATGCCCAGAGCACACCAGGCAACATCAAACACCTTTCACGGATGGGCAAAGACCCCCAGAATGGTTTGGGTTGGAAACCCAAACCCTTCTCTTAGAGATCACCCCATTCCACCCTGGTTTACCAGCCCAGCACTCCCAGAACAGATCTGGCAGGAGCTGGGTATGGCCCTGGGGCCCTGAGACAAAGTGACACCGGGGCAGGACAGAGCCCAGGGCACGAGGAGGGAGACTGAGCTGCACCTCTGCAGCAACACTCAGCTCCACTTCCATCCACACTGCCAGCCTGGGGCTGCTGAACCACCAGGAAAAGTGCAAGCCACACTTCCAGGTTTGTGCTCTTCACCATTTTTTTTCATTTCCATCAGGATGATTCACAGAGATTGACAGCACAGCAGAGATTCAAAAAGCCACTGCGGGCTGGCACTCTGAGCTAAGACACTGCATTGTAAGCAACACACCAGTTATAAAATTTTCTATTTTTGCTTAAACCATCAGTTCACACAATGACAGCAATTAACACACAGAACTGCAGAGAAGAATTAATTGTATGCTAGATTTAGTCACAGTGCACTTCTTTCCACCCTTTTCAGTCAAGAAAGTTGTCAAGTTAGGCTTAACTTCCAAGTTGTTAGCTGCAAGTAACCCCTTCTCCTGCCTGAAACACCCAGAGAGGGCTACAAGAGTCTGACCTTGTCCAGTGCAAGAAGGGAAAGCAAAACATGTTTTCCTTAGGATTTCTCCCTAGTAACAAAGCTACGTATCTAAAACAAACAATGAAAAGCACCCAATATATTTCTTTCTAGAATTTGTTCTATGAAATCCATTTCTGAAGTGGTTGAGAAGTTCAACTTTGCCTTATTCACCTTCATATGGCCACCAAATGGATTTCACCACAGGTCAAACTGCATGAACTTTATGGCCAGAAGACTTTTAGATCTCCAGACCCCTTGCCTTGGATGTTTACAAAGTCAAGGATGTGCTGGCTGAGTACCATCGTGGTCATTGATCTGTAACCCACAGTCCTGATGACTGTGCAAGATAAACCCACGCTTGTCAGACACCATCCTTATGGAATTTAGGTCTACTTCTACAACAGGAGCCAAAAATCCAAAGCCAAAAATGAAAAGCCAAGCCAAGGCAGCCCAAACCATCAGCTCTCTGCTCCGCTCAGTGATTCAAGCAGCTTTAGCCACATAGGAAAGGTGATAAATAAAGCAATTACTGCACAGTAACGACATCTTTTTATAGACTGTTTGTTGCATATTAACCAGAAAGGAATGCATTTTCCTTTCAGATCTTCATGATATACAGTGAAAAATGGCAGCATTGCACAATGAAGAAGTATAAAAATAAAATACTACGTCACTGTTGATGAAATCACGACACATCAAGCCCGAACACCCAACAAAGGTCCTGCAGGAAAAAGGGATTGCATAATCCTCCACTACCCCATCAGGATGATGAAGGCGACAGGGGCACGTGTTAAATGTGCATTTCAATGATTCCCAGCTAAATCCCGTTCTTCCACACGGAACAAAGCCAGGCTGCGACTGCGCCACGTGAGGGATGAATGCTCTGCCTGGTGGGACATTCACAGCCCACGTGGGCCTCTGCCACCTGCAGCTCCCCGAAATATCACAGCCAGGATTGGTTACCCTCTGCGTGCACTAGCAGCACAGAGGAGTTGGCAAACTCAAGGATCCTGGGAAGGCTGGAAACCCCCGTGTTCCAAAGTATTTTGGGGAGCAAGGAAGGGGGAAACTTGCCAGCAACGTTATTCCAACTGCCAATTCCTTCTATCCCATGTTTTTCTCCCTTCTACATTCCCTGCTTGACTAGGCTGTGCTCCCTCCCAGCCCAGATTCCAAACTTCCAACCCTTCCCTCCAGTCCAAGCCCAAGCAGTCACATCTCAAATGCCCAATTTTTCCTCTCGTAGCACAATGAAAAACCTGACAGACGGAGGTTTCTCTTTTTCTTACAATGGACTCCATCACATGGGAATTTAAGTCACATTTAGTAATACATTAATAAGATTATTTGAAAATATAACACAAGATGTGTCCAAAACTGTAAATACCAAGGTTAGAGAGGCTGAAATGACATGGAGAAGGGAGTTGAGTATTTCAGAGCCCACCCAAGGAATCATAACCTTCTTTCACGCAAAACTGCCTAGAAATACCTGAGTCAAACACTCCCATGCCTCTTTCAGAGGCTCTTCCCACTGTCTGGTGTATTCACATCATTGCCATCATGTCAACTCTACCCTTGGTCTATGAGGACAGCTCAGAAAGCTCCTGAACAGGCACTGCTGACACCCAAAGCTCCACCAGGCAACATCAAACACCTTTCAGAGAACAGCAAAGACTCGTGGAATCATGGCACGGTTTGGGTTGGAAGGGACCTTAAAGACAACCCCATTTCACCCCCTGCCATGGGCAGGGACACCTTCCACTGTCCCAGGTGCTCCAAGCCCTGTCCAGCCCAGCCTTGGGCACTGCCAGGGATTCATGGGGCAGCCACAGCTGCTCTGGGCACCCTGTGCCAGGGAAAGATTTAATGCCAATATCCCATCCAACCCTGCCCTCAGCAGTGGGAGCCCATTCCCCCTTGTCCTGTCCCTCCCCTATCTTTTTTGCAGCTCCTTCAGGTGCCATCCTGGCTGCTGCCAGAGCTCAGCTCAGCTTTGGGGGCCTCAGCCCATGTTCCTCCCTCTGCCTTTCTCCAGAGCACCAGTTCCAGAAAGATCTGCAAGAAGCTTCAGCTCCAGCCAGGCTGGTTGTGCAATCCACCACTCATCATTTTTTCCAAATCTCCACTGCCTATTTTAAGCACTTAGGAGAAGGTCTTCACCAACTTTTCTGCACTTGGAGAGAGAGAGCAGGAATCAAATATTTCGTTGGCAACAAAAAGGTGTGTCGTTATTTCAGGTTTTAAACGCAGACTCTCCAAAATGCCAACTGGAGAAAGGTAAGAACCGAGAGGAATTACTCCCCCTCACAAAAATCATACTTTAGGGTGCTTTCAAATGAGGGAAATCTATAAAGATGAAGATCTTTAAATAAGTCACTTACAAATCCACTGAACATTTAACACCAACACAGCTGTTTCTTCATTACTTGGAAAAAACCAAACTCATTTTTGCACAGCAAAACTAAAATTAAAAGAAAACCAGCAATTCCCTACTGAAATTTAGCATTTTCTCTTAAGACTTTTCTATACTTAGATACCTGATATTTTCCCAAGGCCAAAGCCTGCTCACAGGAGAGAAACTCGCAGATAGTATCTTTACTTTTTATTTTAAATATGAAAGAACAGCAGCAATGAAGAAATAACATAGCTGGCAATGATGGAGATACTGTAAATAGAAGTTGTTGACTTTGTATTTACAAAATTGCACAGCTTTAATACACTCACAAGGATGGTGATGCTCCACAAGATGAGGAGCTTAAAGACAAAATGAAGACCTCTCTTGTGCTCAAACGCAGTATTTTCACACAGGAGATTTAGAATAATACAAAATGCATGTGTTCAATCACAGACAAGTTTCACCTTTTCAGAAACCCTTGGATTACTCTATCATCTATTTCTATACTTCTGTTCCTTCTGAGATTTAAAATTAATAGATGACAGCCTAAGAGGTTCAAAGAATATAGAACAAAAGCAGCTACAGAAATGTGTTGATTATTAATCATTCCTGCATTTCCATGAAGGGGGAGAAAAAAGAACCTATCCTGCTGAAATGATTCTTTGTGATGAGAACACATCCTTTCATTTTCAATTTGCAGCCATCAAGCTTTGCTGGGAGCACAGCAGCTCCGTTTTTGTGGTCCCAAAGGAGCTCCATCCATCCACAGCCCCATCCCAGCTAGAAACCAAACCTGGACCCCGCACATTCGGCCTGGTGGAAGAACTCAGCTGAATTCCAACCTCGTGCTGCCAACAGTGCTGCCATTCCACAGGTGGGGAGGTTGAAGTACTGCTGAGCAGGGAGTTGGGATGGAACAGGGAAAGCTGGGGCTGCCCTGGATCCCTGGAAATGTCCCAGGCCAGGCTGGACACCGGGGCTTGGAGCAGCCTGGGACAGGGGAAGGTGTCCCTGCCATGGATTTACGGGCCCTTCCAACCCAACCCATTCTGGGATTCTATTCCAGGCCCAAAGACCTCGTAGCCATCACATCCCTCTGCAGAGCAGGCCAAGGACTCGGGATGCAAACCCTGAACTAATTACATGACAAAATTTATTAGCTGTTTCTGCTGTGGTGATGCCTGGTACCTCCCTGCTTTGTGCTGCTGCATCTTGAGTGTCAAAAAGGCTTTCAGTGCTTACTTTTTAAGGCAGAATAAAGGGGGGAAATCACCCTTGCAACCAACATTTAAATTGAGAGCGTGCACGATTTGTGATCTAAATATATTCTAATTTTTATCTTAAAATAACTACCCTCAACTCCTATCTGCAAGACACGAGGGTAACCACCCTCTTGCTATTATATTCATTTATGCAAAGCCCTACCAATGGGAATTGCTGCTTCATTTGTTCAAGCTGTAACAACACAGGAAGTAATGTAATTGTTATTAACTTGGAGCTGAGGTATCAAAGCAAAGGAAGAAGACTGAACAGAGATTTCAGAGAGAGAAAAATTATCTACCTGATAGCTGGACACTGAATAGCAATGCTAAAGCTGACCTGAGAAATGTACCTTTAAGTAAACACCTTGTGTTCCAAAGAGTTCAGAAGACACCAGTGTTTGTTTTATTTCTACACGTAACCTCTTTGGTCTCCTTCAAAAAGAAAACTGCTACTCGAAAAGAGAGAAATATTTAGACACTGGATATACAGGCAGTTCCAAAAGGAAACATTTGCAGGAAAGACCAGATGCTTTTTTCTATCTCTGGTACTGAGGGAAGATGCTGCGTGAAAACACAGAGCCAGAAGGGAGAGCAGCACAAGTGGAAAGGAAAAAAACCCTAAACCCCACTGATTTAACCACAACATATCCCATCTGACATCCATTCAGGCTCAAAAAGCGAGAAAACCATTCCTCTCCTTGTCATCACGATGGATAATGTGTCCCTGGATGGGCAGCACTGGATACAAGAGATCTAAGATGACAAAACAGAGCAAGTTCCTGAGGGAAAGCTGTTAAGGACACAGGGAAAGCACCAGGTACCCCTGGAAGCATTAAAACACAGCCTCATTTATGGACACAATGGATCACTTCCACCAGGAGAAGACACTTGAGAATAATCTCTTCATAAATCAAAGCACCTTGATGGCTCCTGGCTAATGACAGATATAAGTTCAGAAAAAAAAAAAAAAAACCCTGTTCATGTTGAGGAGAGGGGAAAAAAGAGAGGAAAAAAACTTCAACTGAGGGGTTCAGAGCTGCATACATTAATGTGAGTTAACCCAGGATCCCAAGGAAGCTGCTGATCCCAGTGAGTGTTTGTCTCAGCTCAGCTCCATCTCTGGTCCAGCATGAAAAGAAACCCTGAACCAGAGGTCACCTGGACCAATTGAAAGGCCGTTCCTTTCCCTCCATCACAAGTGCTGAAAATCAATTTCTACACACAAGAAGAAGGGTTCATACTTTATACGAAGGGAATTCAGCAAACTCACGTCATATGAGTTACAGAAGAAGATTGAAGTAAATTGTTGTGGCTCTAGCCTTTGTCCCAGCCTGAGAGCTGGATCCTTGACCCAGGAATTCACTCCCAATCTCCATTTTAATAGTTTCCATGACAAACCTCCCTGTGAGACACCAACACAATTCTCAGGACAGGAACCCTGCAACATTCCCTCCTCAGAATCTTTGGGTCTTTTCAGTCTCCATTTCACTCTGGCAGTAAACCAAAGCATATTTATTTTCTGGCCAAATTTCATTTAATTTTGGCTGCTCACCCCTTGGATTTCACTCTCACATTTGCTTCTTCACTTGCTCCTGCTTTTCCGGATTAAAGTTCCTGCTGAAAACAGGGCAGGAAGTGGGGGCAGGAGGCAGGGAAAGCTTGGACAGTCTGAGCACAGGAAGAACAAGGAAGATCAAATTTCAAACCCCCTCTGGCAGCGTCACTGTTGACCAGCATGGAAAGAATACTGCCGTGCTATTAGACAGAGCTGACTGAACAGCATAATAAAAGTCACTTCTATTTAAAAACGTTTTGTGTGTGTGTCACAAGGAACAAACCACTACAGTATCATGCAAGAGAAAAGGCAAAATTTTCAGCTGTTCAATAGAGCAGCTCCATTTTCAGCTCTTAAATGGATTTGGCTTAAAGAAAAACTGCATTGCCAAAAAAAGACGTGGGGAGATTAAATAAATATTTGATAATATTATTGAGGTCTTGGTAGGAAGAATGGAAGAAACAATAAAATTGAATTTAGTGTTTCAATTTTTCTTACACTAATGAAGCACTTGGTATCTTTTGCCTGAATTGCTTATTTGTTTCTTTCCTTCTGCACCAGGTGCTGCCCTGAACTCCCAGCCCACTGCCTCCTGCAGAATTCCAAATGCAGGTTCACTGGGCTGGCAGCCCCTTGGAGAGCTTCCCTAGCTCATCCCTCCCTTCCAAGGGCAGAACTCGCTCCATTCCTGGCATAAACACCTGAAGCAATCCCTCCCAGCACTCCACTGTTTCTGTATCTAACCAATTCATTTCTGCAGCTTCATGCCATGATTTTCTTCCCTCTCCACATGGACGTGGCAGAAGAGAACTTCTCCCTCTCCCAGCAGTATCTGCAGGCTCCTCTGTCCCACAGCTACTGAGATGTGAGACTGGTCGGTGGCGCTGCTGCCCATTTCCCTCCTGGATTTTCTCTCACCTTTCTAGAAGCACAAGAAACTTCACTTGAAGCTCTGCCAGAGAGAAAAACTAGAAAAAATAATTACTGTTTTTTAGCAATGTTTCTTTTTCTGTATTTTCCAAGGCAGCAACTGCACTTTTTGTCACAGCACAGCATTGACAACTCCTTTTCTAACCACAGTTCCCACACCATGGATCCTTCCCTATCGCACTGCCACATGCCCACCCTCCTCCTCTCTGGATGCAGCCAAGTGAGAGCAGTCTTTGACAGATTCTGAGTGAATTCCCAAGCTGGTGCCTCCTCTGCAGAACCCACAGAGCACAGCCAGCTGTGACCAACACTGTGGGCAGACATGGGCAGCACCCAGGAGGTTTGAACTGGCACAGATGTTCAGCCTTCCAGAAACTGGCTTAATAAAACAAAGATAAATGCAAAAAAAACCCAAGCCTGCCTTAACTGTAGGAAACAAGACCCTGGAGCTGAACAGAGCAGAGTCCTGCTGCCCAGCTGTGCTGCATTCCCAGGCAAACCCAGCAAAACACCACTGCCCACATCTGTTCCCACTCTGGAAGTTTTATTCCTTGCTTTCTGTTGCTGGGCTTGAGTCTTTCACCTCCCGAAGGCCTCTCCCTCCTCTCCACTTTAAACAGTCCCCATCCTTTCTGGCAGGGGCCCAGAGATGCTCTGCTGAGGCTTATCAAGTGATGCAGCTCAATCTGTCCAAGCTCGCTCCGGTGCTGGGCGCCGCTTCCCCTCCCGGGAACACAGCATGGAAAACGCCAACAAATCATGCAGCTAATTAAAATCTGGCCTCCAGAACGTAATCTTAGCACTGAAGGCTGCACTCTGGAAGTCATTTTAATAAGCAGGTTATGCTGACAAGGTGTATATACCCCATAAACACAAGTGCTGCCATATATTGCCTCTGCAGCAGCAACGCAGAGCATTACAGCAGAGAGTAAAACAGCCAAGCACTTCTAAAAAGCACAATATTCCAGTCTGACAGCACTTAAGAGTTAAGCTGTGCCAGCACCGCTGCTGAAACACAATCCATGGCTTTAAAGATCAAAAATGAAAGTGGAAAATAGCCCCTAAACTAGTAAAGCAGCCCCTTCCAGGAAGAGCTGAAGAGCTGTGCGTTACCAAATAAGGGAAGCGAGCGGCGGGAGCCAAGGCAGCAGAGCCACGCTGGATCCGGGAGCACAGACAGCTGGATCAGAGCAGGGATGGGAAGCAGCCAGCCCCGCTGGGCTGCACTGCAGATGGGAAGAACAAATGTTCCTGAGCGGAAGCAGAGCCTGCCAGGATGGGCCTGCGCCCCTTCACCCTGCTGGCAGCACGTCCTCGGGGGGTTCCGTAAGGCTGCTAATGCAGGGCTGCCACTGCCAGCAGGCAAACCCCAGAGACTGAGACACCCATGGGGCACCTGCCATCACCTGAAGCACCTGAGAGCCACAGAATCACCAGGCTGGAAGAGACCTTCAGGATCGAGTCTAACCCAGCCCCAACACCTCAACTAAACCTCGGCACCCAGTGCCACATCCAGGCTTGCTTTAAACACCTCCAGGGATGGTGACTCCACCACCTCCCCAGGCAGAGCATTCCAGTACTTTATCACCTTCAGTTAAAACTTTCCTCTAACATCTAACCTGAATTTCCCCTGGTGCAGCTTAAGACAAAGCCTGCAAACTCCATCCCAGATCCTGGGGATGCTCCGTGTCCCACAGGGATGGAATTCACCTGCTGCACGGAGCTGCCCAAGTGCTTCCACACAAGCACAAACACAGGAATGCTAAAGAGAAACTGCTCCTTTTTCAACTTCAACTGAGCTGTTGTTTTCTTTTCTCTTTTTTAAACACATGGATGTAATTCAATTTATTTTTGCCTGCTCTCCCAGCTCATTGTCTTCCAGCAAAAGAAGCAGAACACGCTATCTCCATCTCAGAGATGTTTCATACACGGTCTCAGTGTGAGCCTTCTGCAGAAATAAACACTCTGTTAACTTGGTGTCTATTTTCCAACAGACAGAGCAGTTTCTCTGGCTCCTTGGCTTATCACAGCTGGTTACCTTGCTGGAGAACAGGCTGTAAGAGCCCACAGGAACACCAAAACTTCATGGGATAAGCCAAAGAGTTAAAACACCTGGCAAAGAAAACCACAAGCTTCATTCCTTTAACTCCACGTGCAACTACGAAGCAAAGAAGTCTGGGTTTAGGTTCTGACAATGCCTCCCTTATTGCCATGAAATCCTGGAGATAAAAAACAACCAGTAAAAAGAATATCCTGTGTGTGTGCCTGAAAAACTCTACAGAAAATAAATGTATTCAAGCCTCTTTGTGCTACAGCTATTTAAAAACTTCCTTTTCCACAAAGAACAATAATTAGGTATTTTCACTGTTTTCAGCCATCTTTCAAACTGCCTTACTGACACAATGCTAACACATGAATCAGTGAGGGAGAAAGCTGGATTCACAAGTGATGGATGAGCTGGGAGAATTATGAAATAACACCAGCTGCACCACTGAAGGCATCCTACACTCACATCCACCCCGAGTCAGCAAAGAGTCGCCTTGGCTCACAAACACCACCCCTGCCAGTAGCCTCAAAGCAGAAACAGCCCTCCAAGTTCAGAAAAAATGAACTGAAAGCATCTTTTAACACTGTCTGCTCCTTTCCGTTCTCTTCCTTCATTTGTTTCAATCTCTGTCTTTATTTCCCATTATTAATTGTATCATAATTGCATTAGAACTGTTTTCTGGTTGTGTCAGGTGGTCCAGTCTCTGCTTCCAGATCTACCCCAGTTTTGTGCTTTGATTTGCAGAATTTCAGGTTTCAGATTAATTTAATCAGGTTTCAGATGAATTTTCCTTTTCTGCACAAAATCCTGGCGTTCAGAAACAGCAGAAGCAACCAAAACAATCTGACTTTATCCCACAGATTTGATGGTATCAATTTACAGCTGTGGGTCTGCAGAGCAGGAGGCAAAACCCCCTGGGGTAGGGACATGCTGGGACAGCCTGAAATGGTGGCATGTGGCCAAGGCAGCCACACTTAAACCCAGTCCCACAGAAGGAACTAGCCTTGGTGGTTTCACAGCCAGGCTGGAGCACTCCAAAAGCTCCTGGAGCCCTCTCTGGCTCTGCTGTAAAACTGATGGGGGGTTCTCCAAACCTCACCACGCCTGAGCAGTGCCACTGTACCCCCAGGGTGCCACTTGCTGGTTCCAGCCCCTAAAATCCAGCCCTTGGCACCCTCACCTCCAGAAGGGCTCAATGCCCCTGCCAGCTCTCCCACAGAGGAGAATTAAAACAATGCTTCCCAGACTGATGGCTCCAGAGGAAAACTGCAGCACGAGGTGGTAGTACCCAACCATGTTACTCACCTGAAGACAAAAGGAATAATGTGTACCCACAACAATTCCAACCTTGGGCAAAAATGAACTTCTCAACCTCTCAATCCAACAAGCAACTCCTGCATCATAAACCAGACACAAGTTATGAAATCTGGATTGGAAGTGTCCTTGGTATTAGAGATGCTCAAAAAATAGATTCAGAAATAACAACTGGTTCAGCAAATCCCAAATGAAAGCCAGACAACTGATGTTATCCAAAGGCACCATCATGGGAAGTGCCAGCTGTCCTGATTAACTATCTGAACCTTATTCCAAGATAAATGGTACAAACAGAATAAAAATTCCCCTCAAAACATCTGAGGATATAGAAGTTACGCAAAAAACCCCAAAAAACTCCATGAAAAAGATGTGAAAAGCTGATTATCTGCAGTTTCCTGAGCTTTTCAATCTGGAGGAGCACTTGGGACTTTCCACATCTATTTCCCATTTTACTGATGTTGTGAAGAGCACATCACTAGGAGCAATGAGGTAAATTTGTGTGCCAAGTTTCTGGACTTTTAAAAGGTGAACTTCAATACCAACCATGCCTTCTTACCCACTGAAAATATTCCACAAGTCTGCCACGTTTGCATTCAACTACACAAACTGCATGTACAGTATTTGCAGAATAAACCCTTTTTTTAATTAAAGAGCACTTAGGATACTCCATCTAAGTGAAATGAACAGCTTCTTCAAGAAAGGATTATGGGTCTAAACAAAAGATATTGGCTGGCCCAAACTCAGCAAATTCTATTTCCACTATCTCCAGCTCTTGCAGAAACAGAGAACCATTAATGAACACAAGTGTCACTGGTGCCCTGTGGCAGCACTTCCACTGTGCACATTCCTCCTCTTGCTCATGCAAAAAGCTTTGAAGGCTTTTTTTTTTTACAAGGTGAAGCCATTGCAAGTATGGTTAGAAACGTGACAAAAACGCTGTATTTGAGGAGAAACAGATGAGCTGCTGGAGAATCATGTGCACTGCAGAGCAGTTTCTGAGCCCAATCACTTCTCTGACACTATGGGAATAATCCTGTATTTTTTACAGGACAACATTGATGCTGGAAGTATGACAGCAGGTCAGAGCAGGGACAGAACAGTGCTGCACACAGGGATGGAACAGATTTGCTATTCCAGCCCTGAGCTGCACTACTACAGACACTGCCAAGTGTTGTAATTTTCATGCACATTATCTCCATTTCTTTGATATAACATGTCTGGAGAGTTGTCATCAGCTTGCCCACACTCTCAGACACTGTGTCCCACGTTTGGGGACACAAATGACCGCTAAATTGAAAAAGCTTCCAGCCTGCACTCCAGGGCTGCTCGTGGATTCTGAGTGACTTCAAATCCCAGAGAACAGCATTTTCTTACCAAACATCCCTGCGTGGAACTTCTCCTAATAAATACACCCAAACAGCTGCTGAGTACAAGCCTTAAGCCATATGCCTGTTACATACACAAACCAACTTTTTCACTAAAAATATTTAAACTGAAATTGTTGATAAACCCACTGTGATGGAGCAGATGGATCCATCAGTTCGCCATCAGAACACCCTTTTGCGAGATTAAAAATTTGCAGAGGACTTTCAAAGAAGTAACAGATCCAAAATTTGCAGAGGACTTCCAAGGAAGTAAGTGTTGTTGTGGACATCCTTGAAGGGGCACACCATGAAGGGACAGAACCACAGAAAGAACTGGGTTGGGAAAGACCTTTGAGAGCAAGTCCAACCTATGAGCAGACATCACCTCGTCAACTAAACCATGGCACTGAGTGCCATGTCCAGACTCTTTTAAAATTGGTTTAAACAGTGCAGAAATGCACCCAGGATGGACAAGGAATTTGACTAGACCCAAAGGTCCATGAAGGCCACCATGCCCATGAGGTCCTCACTCCTCCCGAGCAGAGCACGGAGCGCTGCTTTGCTCACATAAAAGCTCCGTCCTTCCCCACAAACCGTGCATGCTCTCCCCAAGGAACACACAGAGCTCTGGACAGAAGTTCCCAGGATTGCCTGCAAGAGCAGCCCTGCTGGAGGATCCTCCCCCAGTGCCCTGAGGCAGCTGGCTCCTGCCTACTCCCACCCCACGCTCTCCTCCATGGCAACCCTTCCCTGCACACCAGGAAATTCGGGGATTGCGGCTGCGAGCTCAGCACAGCAGGCACCAGGGATGGCTGCAGAGCCAGGGCAGCCCCCAGCAGCTCAGCCCTTGTCTAAATTCCAGCCAGAGGTTGGAGTGGCTCCATGTGAACCCCAAAAGCCCCACCTAGCAGCTGGTGGTGGCACTCAGCGCAGCAAACCCTCTCTGGAGCCTGCCAGAGCTCCACCACGGATGGGTGAAGAATTCCTGTGGATCCATGCCTGAGGAAAAGGCTGTTCCACTGGACACCCTCCTTTCCCAATCATCACAAATATCCAGGCCCTATTCCCACCATCCTCAGGCTTCTGAGTGTTACACAGGAATAAAAAGGTTACTGCAGCCTGACCACAGCCACGTGGTTCCTTCCTGTACAGTCCACTAGTTCAGGTTTGAGTGCATTTACACAGGATTTGCTCAAAAATTCCCTTTGATACCTTCAGGAACTCTCACTAGGTCACCTGACTCCTTCAGCAAAAGCTCTGTCCAGAACCAGCTCTCTCCACACCATTCCCAAAGAGCTTGAGGACATAACACAAGGCAAGCCTTGCCCTCAAGAACATTCAGTGGTGTACAGAGGAACTCAGCATTTATCTGGAACAAAAATCTAGATAAGCTTACCTCTACACTTGCAAAATAATAAATATTTATAAACAAACCTTCTCCTTTCTACTTACCAATATCAGGGCACCATGCCTTTGCACTTTAAAAAACTAGATATTGGAAGCGTGGTTTAAATTAGCACAGTGCACAAGATACTGCCAGTGAATTATCCACCAATAAAAACCACATTTGGAGGCGGGAGAAACTCTGGGAGCTTCCAACACGCGCCACAGAAGAGATATTCAAAGTAGCTGAGTCATTGTGGTTTTCTGAAATGAGCCTCCAACCAGGACTTGAAGGAAGGAACATTAAGTGACAGGCACTTCAAAATCTCTGACAGTTAAAAGTTTTTCTTTTAAAGTTCCTGAGTTTTTCGGTCTAAGGCTGCTGCTGCTTTCCTTCATGTTTTTTTCCCCTTTTATTTTTGGTCTTTGAATACTTTTGATATCTAGCTCCCAACACAATGTTTAACTTCAATCCTGCATTAAACATCAGAGCAAGGACCAGGCTCAGCAGACTTCTAAAAACCCAGAGCAGACAGGCAAATCCCCTCACTGCTGCACAGACAAGGCACAAGAAAGAGAACAGCAAATGTAAACATTGGAAATACCTGCAGGAACACAAGGTACAGCAAGATGGAATTAATTGTGAGATGCAGACTGCTCCCCTCAATCCCTCCTGGTTTTAAACCTCTGTGAAGGATCACAAAGATCCTCAGTGCTGCACAAACGCATGCAGCCATCAGGGATGAAAATAACACTGAAAGCTCAAAGAAAGGAATTTCTGCTGAGAAAAATCCCCTGTCCTGGAAAGGGTCTGAAAACAAGAACCCATTTTTATGATTTTTTTTTTCTTTCCTCCCAAAGAACTTCACTTTTTCTCTGAGGTTTTGGGTTGTGCTTATTTTTTCTTCTCAGTTTCAGAAAACAAAACACTTTGATATTTTCATATTTTTTTCTCAGTAAGGGATTCATGGAGAAGCTGGAAGAATAGAGTATTTTCTCCTGTTCAACTCTGAACATGGTTTTACTCATGAGTGGGAAGGATAAGAATTCCATGTGGATTCCACATCTCAAAACCTTGCTAAATTTTTTTCCTCTCCTCCTTCCACAACTCCCTCTCTCCATTTAGTGGGTGCAGAGGCAGCACAGGGAACTGTGACACCCCTCTGGAAACACATCCTGAAACAGCTTAGCCTCAGCACAGCTGCAGGGTTTTCCCCTCAATCAAACACTCCAGAGAGGCAAAGAATTCATCACATTTCCTCCCGTCACATCTCTCCCTGCTACTCCTCTGCCCTCAAGGTCCTCCCAATATTGCTCAGCACTGAGGACTGGGAACACTGAGCAGCTGTGGTGATACCTTCTGATCTTTCAAGGTGACTGCACCTAAACACTAAAAAATAAACACAAAAACACATTCCCTCAGTTATTTTTGCATCAGATAAGAACTACAAATTAAATGTCAACTGTGACATTAAGATTAAAAGGAGAAGCTGTGAAGTATTAGTGGGTATTCATAGCATAAGCTACTACAATTAAATAGAAAATCATCTCTATATGTTGTGCTCCTTTCTCCTACAATGTTTATTTGTTTATATATATAGATGGAAATACATACATGAACCTGTAAGGAGACTGCAATAAGCTGTTAAAGCCGAGAGTTCTCTGCAGGCAAATTCTGATCCCAATGCACAATTATTATCTGTCAAGTTGCCCAAATCTTCACAGAACACAAAAACTTGCAGCACATGACAGGCTGCATATGGAAAAAATTATATTTGGGATTAAATCTTATAGATCATATTTGAAGGATCTTCTCCTCATTGTCATTCTTCATGACCAAGGCCATCTGCCTGACAGGGAGTGGGAGGATAGAAATTCTTCACTTATTTTAAAGCCTGTCAATGCCAACCAAGAACGTTATTTGTAAAATCTATATTGCCTTCAGATTTACCTCCTCCAAGGCTGGAGCTCAGGGTGCTGCCATTCCTATTTACTGAGGAGGCACTCTGCAGCAGGGAAGGATTATTCTCCCTACAGGGCACTGAGCCACCATCCCATAACACTGCCCAAAGCTCCTACAGCAAACAATTTTCATTTCCCAGAAAAATGTGGTAAAAAACACAACCTCATTTTCTGATCAGTTTTTGTGGCAAAGACCTGAGTATGGGACATAATTTGCTTTCTAATAACAAGGAAAAGCACTTCTGAAGGTCAGAAGAAAGTCAAAGCCACCTCCAGCAAAGTTGCACCAAAGTTTCTGCTCCAAAAGCCTCTTTGCTCAATCCTGGTGTTAAGACATGAGCATGTAGTCAAAGGCACCTGGATGCATCTGCCCTAAAAATCAGTTAAATGTACATGAAAATGCTGTGGTTGAGAAAGGCTCTGTGCTGAAGCCACTTGTGAGCAGACAACATCACAGATCCAGCACTGGGTGCTTTCTTGGAGGCCTTTGGTCAATCAAAGCTGCGAGTCCAGAGCATTTGCCAGATCAGCACTGCCATTCCTGCCTTTGGGAGGAGCCGGGGAGAGCACCAAAGTCAGCACCCAGCTCAGCCCTCCCTGCTCCTGTCCTGCCCCTCACAGGGCTGCAGAGGTGACTGAACTCTTCCTCTTTCCACACTGGTGCTGCTTACACTCTAATAATGCTGAGATTTATTCCTCCTTCTCTGACAATAAAACACAGCTTTGCAGCAGCAGGAGCAGCTGTGGGCTGGAATCCCCAACCCAAAGCAGCCCCTTTGGACTGGCTCCCAGGGAGTGCTGGGCCACCACCAGCCCAAACCTCTGCCCCTGGGGCTGGTCAGAGCCAGCTGGTGCTCCAAAGGGGAGGGAAAGCATTTTTGCAGCTCTAGCTCAGATTTTTTCCTTTTCAGGATGGCTGCTCCCTCACTTCCTCATGCCTGCAAGTTCTGTGTTTATTTTTTCCTTGTATAATTTTTAACCTCGACAAATAAAAGGGTTGACATTCACTAAATGCAAGGTCTAAGTGCTACCAGATTGCTTCTGCATAGCACAGCTCTCTGTATCCTCAATAAAACCCAGCTCAGGCATAATTTGTTCTGGTTCAGGCAGGGGAGGATCCTGTAGCAGTGTTTTCAGCACTGTCATGGTTTCTCTGCTTGCAGATTTCTTCCCCTGAAGATCTCACTGAGAGCTACAGCAAGGCTCTTCAACCACTACACAAGGAGTTATGTTTTCACTGAACTTCTGTACATTACATGATCAAAACAGCTAATTGCCAACATTGAGGGCTCAGTGCTGACTATTTTCACAAATCAGGAATGAAGAAGTGTTAGCCCTAACACAAGTCCCTCGAGTACCTCTCTGAGTGAATAGCTGTTCATTAGAATGAAGTTTTCAAGGAACACTGCACTCAGTGTCAATCTGTAATGGCTATTCTGGTGTTTCCACATCAAGTGAGACATGAGGCTTCCTTCACACATTGGTCAGGGACCACTAAAGCTAACCCAGGATCTTTGCAACTCCCTACCCCCAGCCAATTGCCAAACACGGAAACAAGCAGTTTACTCCTAAAGATTCAGTCAGGTGCTTTTCAAGACTGACCTCAAAGCAGCAAATTCCTCTCTGGATGGCAAAAAAACACAAAGCACTTTTCAGAGACAAGAACCTTCACCAGCAGCTCACTTGTTTCCTGGAGTTTGGATCAAACTTTCAAGTCAGGCAGGAAAGCCTGGAGGTTTTTACACAGTCAGGCCCCAAATCACCAAGAGCTTGACAGATCAGCACTGGCACCTCCATCTCCACCCAGCAATGTGAAGAATGCAGCTGGAGGTGCTAGAACTGCAGCAGGAATTGGAGCAGAGGGATCACACTCAGGTGTTGACACATTAAGTACCACACTTCATCCTGAAGGATAAATCCAGATCCTGCAAGGAGAAGGGCAGAATATTCCATCTCCAGCAGCGTGGGAAGGAGGAAGATGTGAGTGGCACAGAGTGTTTGCTGAAGACACCTGGCAAGGTCTGGCCTCCCTCACAGCACATTCCTATGGCTGCCTCTGCTGGCAGCCTCAGCATTTTCCTTCTGACTGCTCTCAAACACAAGTACTCACAGCTTCACCTCCCTGAGACACCACCACTGCAGTCAGGACTCTTGCTCAGTGAAGAACAGGCTGCCCAGAAAATCAGAAGTGAAATTATTTAACTTCTGGGTTGGGTTCCTCTTGGGCTAATGACTTCCATGTGGCACTTGGACACAGCACCTGCAAGGCCTCCTTGATACAGGCACTTAGCATATTTATCTCTTGTCTTCTTAAGTAAAAAACCTGAACTGAAAATATTTTTGAACTGTAACACATTTCAAAGTATAAAGCCTTACTCTTTTTTTAGTAAAATAATTGAAATTTTTACTGTAACTTCCTGCTATTGCAAGCAGCACAGAACTTCACTGTGTCCTAAAAGCAAGAGAAGGGAGATGACAGAACAGACTGAAGAGTTTGACACATGAGCTCCCCAGGGGTGTCACAGAGCATTCATCCCTCTGAACAACCAAACACCTCATGACCACAGCAAGTCAAGGGATGAGAGGAAATCAAACCTGGCCACAGAAAAATGTCAAGGGGAAAAAGCTTGAGAGGCCAGATGTGGTCCCCTAAAGCTTACTGGGGAAGGCAGACCTAAAACCAAAACTCCTGAAGCACCAACATGCAAATCTAGGTGTGAATTGGAGGATCCAGGAGCATGGATCACACTTCCCTGGGTGCTCATCAGGAATCATCAAGGCAAGGGGAGCCAGGAGGCTGTGCCTGAGGCTCAGCCCTGCCAGTGTCAGCACTTCCAAGCTGGAAATGCTTTTCTCAACCAAACCCGAGTGCGTTTGGCACCAAATGTTTGTGGTGCTGTGCTTCCACACATCCAGCACAGCCCACAGCTAAGTCCTGGGAATGTCTTGAAGGGAACTACAGCTGCTTTTGACTGAATACAAGAACTTTTAACCTCTGCAAAGCCCTGCCACAAAAGGTGATGATCCACTGGTAACTCGAACTCACTGGCTACCAAATTCCAAATGCTTCCATCAAATTGGGAAGCATCATTTAGATGATCTTTGCCTAAAAGACCTCTACCCGTGTGTTTTGGTGTCTCAAACACCCAATAACAGGTGAACACAGCTCCAAACAGAAGTGAAGAACAGACAGCCCACCCAGCCTTGCCTATTTTGTATTTTTTTATATTAATACCCAAATAACCAACTTGCACATAAGAAAATAATCCATTGCAGCTCCTGTACTGCTAAGAAACAAATCTTTGGCTCTAGGTTACCACAGCTGGATAAAATCTACCCAGGGCCAGGTCAGTGAGCCTGGGCACAATAAATGCACTCAGAGAGGTGTTCTGGCTGCCAGCAGGATTTTACAGCCCTTACCTGAGTCTCTCCCTTAAGTCTCTCAGCACTTTAGATAATGAGTGTACAGCTCAAGATGTTCCCAGTACCTGGGAGACTTCTGTCCTCACAATTTATGACATGATCCATCTGTCTGCATCCTTCTGAAGGAGTGAGGCTCCTTCCTGTGCACAGCACTCGGGCTGTGCTGGCACAAAACACAACACCCACCCTGAGCATGACCTGAAGGCCCTCTGGAAGTACTTGGGATTGATGAGCCTCCCCAGCATCTCAATCCTGCCAGCTCACAGAACAGCCTCTGAGAGCCTCTCAAAAAGAGCACAGCAAACTAGATGGGCTGCACAGAACAACACACTTGACTACTCTAAAATATTAAGCAAGCCACAAATTTTAATAACTTTGCTATGTGGAAAGATAGGCACCAATGTCACCCCACCCCCACAATTCATCAAGGCATTTCACTCCCTTGGGCTCTTGTGACTAAGTATAATATTTCATTAAATATCCTGTTCATACTGGCTTATGTACTAGGGAACACACTAATTTTAGAAAACTGATTAGCTAGTTCTTTCTAACCGAATGTTATTGTAGCTAAGGTCAGATTTTGCACTGAAACTATGGCAACAAAGCCACAGTATTCTTTTGTCTACAAGGTTGGGACCAGGTTTATTAACAGAACTGCTCTACTTAATAGCTCAGCATTGCTTTCTGGCAATCCCTTCCTCGATCCTACCTGAAATACCCTGAGCTTTCCACAGGGAAAAGGCTCAGACCTGCAAGAGTTCAGAAAGAATAAACGTTCAAAAGAGCATTTTGCTTATTTCTTCAATTTTAGGGCACAGTCAACCCGCCTTGTCCCACACAGAACTCATCAGGACAGAACTGCCACCCACAACTGCAGATGGACTGAGTGCAGGGATCAAACTTCTCCCCAGGACTTCAAACAAATCCCTCTCCTTCCTCTGCTGTACCTGAACCAACAGATTGGGTTTCTCACAGCGTTCCAGTTATGCATATTAATGGCACATTCTGTTTCAAAGGGGCTTTGCTCTGCCTTCATCTCCATGCAAAACATCCCAGATGAAAGCACTTGAATCCCAGAAGTTGGCAGACAGCTGTTTGGCCACAGGACTCCGGGCACAGAGCAGCAGGGAAGCACAGCCCAGGCAATCTCTGCAGCCTGTGCCTCACAGAGCCAGCTCCTCTGTGTCCCCAGCTGTCACACCAGGCTGGACAGACCCTCCCCACTGATCTCAGCAGCCCATCAGTGGGACACACAAAGAATCCTGACCACCCTGATGAAGCCAGTCATTTATCTCCAAGCACATCAACACAGAATCCCTGAAGGGTTTGGGTGGGAAGGGACCTTAAAGCTCACCTCATTCCCACCCTGCCATGCCAGGGACACCTTTCACTGTCCCAGGTTGCTCCAAGCCCTGTCCAGCCTGGCCTTGGGCACTGCCAGGGATGGAGCAGCCACAGCTGCTCTGGGTAACAAAGCTCCACAGAGCCAGGATGTCTTTGGGATATCCTGGTACTCCATCACAAATCATTTCTGACTGCACCAAAAACTTGCCTGGCTTCACAGGCCAGTAAAGAACCACTGCAAAGAGATGTGGGAAATGGAATAAAAACTGCTTTTCAATCCACTCTCCAGGATAAAAACCCCAACCAACCTTCCCTTTGATTCCTGCATCCCCCCAGATCAGGGTGTCCCCAGGCTTAGCAGATATAAACCAAACTTATCTGCATGAAAAGGCAACACTTCCAACTTCCCAGCTTTTTTAAAATACCTAAATGCTGCAGTGCAATTGTCCCCAACATCTGCTTGCATGTAGGCTGCAGTGGGCTAAAGTTTCACAATTCAGAGACAGGATTCAGGATTTCTTCATCTTATAAAGGGCAGCAAATTCAAATGTGTACAAGCAGTTGGCAGTTTTCTAGCACAGCTCTATAAATACAAAAAGATTCCTCATCAAGGCAGCAAAATGTATTTTAGATTTAACTATATCCTAATTCAGCAAGACTGAAAGATTTTTTTTTTTTACTCAAAATGCTCAATGCTTCAATTCTGAATTAAAAAAAATACAGGCACAACAACAGACTGTATTGTTATCCATTTTTATCTTCCATCTAACAACCTAAAATTTTATTTTGATTTTACACTTCTCATTTTGATTTTTACTCTTTTTGAAAAGAGGGTAAGAGGTATCCTTTTTTCTTTTATGGTGTTTGGCTGTAAAACAGAAGTTGGTGAGGGGGTATTCACTATTATGTTCCAATTTCTACTTGTGGTGTTCAGCAGGGGCATTTTAATCTGACTTGGACATCTCAGAATTGGAAAGGAGTTTCTATTGCCAGTGATGGATGTCTCTGCAAGAAGGCTTTGGCCTCAGCACTCGGGCACTCCCCAAAGTTCTGCTTCCTGCATGAAAAACAAATCCTGCTATTTGAACTGCTAATATCAGAGGGAAAAAAAGAACCCATATTTAGACTCTAGTTCAAATATTCCTTAAAGGAATCCAGGCACATTAATTATTAATGCATCCAAGCATTTCAGCAGCATTAGAAATTCCATGTTCAGAAGGAAAAGAAGCTCAACTTGGCTGTGCATCTCAGGCCTATCCCATCCTCTTCATCATCATTCCAGCTCAAACCTCTGCAGAACACCCACTCCAACTCAGCTGAGAGAGTCAAACAACTCAGGCTATTTCACATCAAAGTGTAAAAAGCTGACATCATCTCCTTCACCACAGCAGACCAGGAAAAGAGTGCTTGGAGAGCACCAGGATTCAAGGCTGCTCACTTACTGGAAGCTGAACACAGAAACCTCAAGCTGATCCCACAGAAAATTCCTGATGAACACGGGGTGGGGCACTGGACCACCCCACAGCCTACAAAGGGCACTATCTGCTGCTCATACTCCTCCAAAACTATCAGGCAGAGGGATCTGGTGATTTGTTTTAGCTTGTTTGCTAATTTTCAGAAACGTTTGGGAAATTACATATGTGACCCTTCCGCTAAGTCTCAGCCCTGATGCCAAGCTATAAACAAGCTTGTGTGCCTAAATAAGGGTAAATAATGTGTATGTGTGCAAGAGAATTCCAGAGCCTCCAGCAGATCTGCATGAATCACAGATTTCCTTCATATTTTTCCTTCATATGGAGCTTCCTGCATGTTACACAAAGCAGGAGTAGGGAGGCTTCAGATCAGTGATGGCAAAGCTAAGAAGGACAAAATATAAAACGTTTCTGCCTGGGAGAAGCACACTGACTGCATCAGTGCTGAGCACAGGGATAACTGAAGAACATCCATCAAAACTGTGGATCTTGGGCAGGAATTGCTCCCTGAGAGGGTGGGCAGGCCCTGGCACAGGTGCCCAGATCAGCTGTGGCTGCCCCTGGATCCCTGGCAGTGCCCAAGGCCAGGCTGGACACTGGGGCTGGAGCAGCCTGGGACAGTGGGAGGTGTCCCTGCCACAGCAGGGGTGGCACTGGATGAAATATAAGATCCCTTCCAACTCAAGCCATTCCATGATTCATACTTAATACAGTTTTTATGCCTGTATAGTTATAAATTAAAGCTGCCCTGGGAGTTCCTCCTGCTGCAGATGCAGCTCCCAGGCTGAGCCCCCCAGGGCTGGCCCCCAACACCTGCAGAGGCACCAGCCACAGGAGCACAGCCTGGATTAGGATCAAAAGAACAAACAGAATTTGAACTACTCCTCTTCTGCTTCGCCATGAGGGTATTTTAAGTCTAAGATATGGGTTCATTCCTTGAACATCTTGCCAAAAAAAGAGTGTTGCCCAGCAACTACTAAAACAATGTTCTGGAAGGAGGGAGCTGCTGGACAAATTAACCCAGTGAGTGCCCTTTTTGCCAGAGTCTCAAGCAGCTATGGCAGAGCTGCTGGAAGGCTGGCAGACAGCTCTGCATCCCAAATAAAGAGCTGTAAGGAATTTCCTGAGAAGCCTGTCAGACAGAGTGTTTTGCTGTAGTAGCAGCGTCTTGCATTAAACAAACAGATTTGGCTTGGCGCAGGGCTGTGCTCCAGTACACATGGACACAAAAAAACCCTCTGCAAATGCACAGCCCAGCTCACTAAGAGCACAAACCTCTGCAAATGCACAGCCCAGCTCACTAAGAGCACAAACCAGCATCACCAGCCCCGGGCTCTGCTGCAGCTCCAGCACCACGGCAGGGCTGATTTTCCTTTGCAGAAGAAGGATCTCGGGGTGTATTTCAGCAGGAATGATACCCAGTCAAAGGTGGGGCTTTAGCCCAGCTGAGGGTCAGCTCCAGTTCACACTTCCCACATCAATCCATGCACGTTCAAAGGAAATTCATTTACAGCCACTCTGCAGCAGCACAGTCGCACTCAACGATGGCAATTAGAGCTTAATAAAAGCATTAAATGTCTTGTCTGTTTAAAGAAGTGCAGATAACTAAGGGAATGTCACACTCTCTTTTTTGGAGACTCAAATAAGTAGGATTTCTTCCAGGAATCTCATCTGTACACAGTACATTTACAACAGTTAAGTAAAAAAAACCCCTCTTTTACATATTAACATTATTAAAAAGAAACATCCTAATGAATGTTCTCTTCCATCTTCACATTTTGAAAAGCAGATTTGGAGACTTTTGAATTGTCTGGAGCTGGAAGCACAAAGGGCCAGAGAACTGCCGTACCTGAAAAAAACCCCAAACACACCCAAACCACTGTATTTAAAGTGGACACAAAGCCAGAATAAAAAAAAATCCACTGAAATTTTAAACCATAATTACCATCCAACCTCAAACCACTGACCTCAGGTGCTAAGTAATTCTGCTTGGGATGGAAAAGAGCAAGAAGAAGAATCAGCCTTCACACCTCCAAGTGCTCAAATGAGTATTTGAATGACCTAGAGGCACCACAGCATTTAGCATATGAAATAACTGCAGGTGAACACTCACAGGAACTTGAGTGTGCTGCACTAACTTCCTCTGGAGCTCTTTCCAACTCCAGCACTTCACTTTTTTCCATCTAATAACTCTCGAATTCTTTTTTTTTTTTTTTTAACTGTCTCATTTACACTTTTACTCCACACTCCTCCTCTGACTCTCAGCTGCCTCTTGCACCTCACCCTTTCCAGGGCTCCCCCACCACCAGATCCATCTGTCAGCCAACTTTCTCCACAATTTTTGTCAACAAAGCCAGTCCTGGTGTCCTCAGGATCCCTCTGCTCTCTTCCCTCCCTGCAGACTGAGCAGCTCTGGCCCTCCCAGCTCCAACTCCAGCCCTGCTGCTGCACATCCTCCTGTCCCACCCAACACATCCAGATTCCTCGGCTGCCTCCAAGCCAATCCTTTTCCAAGCAGCGATTTCCCAGCACACAAACCCCACCTCCTTCTCGGCTGGGAACGGGCTGTTTTTAGGAACAGGTTCCCCAGGCAGGGCTATTTTCACACCTCCAGCAGGTTATCAGCGTTCAGCGACAGAATATACTCACATGTAAGCACTGCAAATGCCTCTCTCCAGGCACAGGGATGGTGCACACACCCTCCACTTTGTGCACAGCAGCTCTGCTCCATTTCAAGGGGCTGAAGCAGAAAGAAAATCCCCCACCCCTCTAGACCAGCCTTGCTGCTGCCACCAGATGCAAGTGATTAAATGTAGCCTTGGCAACATGACTTTTACAACCTGAAGCACCTGTGGTTAGGGGGAAAAAAGCAGGATGGATTCTTTCTGCCACAGGATAAACAGGCTTGCGTTTCACACTGAATTTCCTTGGAGTCATCTATGCATATCTAAGCAGTCAATCTTGCTTCTAGAGATCTCACCTCACGTTGATTAAGCATGAAATTTGTATTTGCAACTGTTTTACATCTGCCCACAGAAGACAGATCTGCTCTCTAAGAAGCTCAGAATGACACTTCTCAAAAAATGAGAGCAAAAAGATGATCCCCAAGCCTGGCCAAAGGTGACAGGCTCAGTGACCCTCCCAGGAGGGGACACCTCAGAGCACAGGGACATAAACCAGGTCACAGAACCACAGAAGGGTTTTTCCAGTCCTCTGTAAGGGTGCAACACAAGTCACTTCCATTTGATTCACTTTCTTCGTGCTCCAAGATTTCTGAACATTCCTGCATAATGCCCAGTGCCTGAGCCCACTCCTCAGCTGCTGTGAGGCCAACACGATTCACAGAATGGTTTGGGTTGCAAGGAACCTCAAAACTGATCCCAATCCACCCCCTGCCACAGGCATGGACATCTTCCCCTATCCCAGGCTGCTCCAAGCCCCACCCAACTCCTGCATAAAAATGGGTTATTTTCCATTTCTGGTGACAACGGGGTGATAAACTCCACTATTACTTCTTCTGAACATATTTATCATGGAAAGCATTTTATCTCAGACTACACTTACAAAGTACATGTATAAATAAGAGAAAAGTCTGCTAAAATTTTATGACTCTTGTTGCCATTTACCATTAAGCATAAACTTCCCCATGAAAGCTTCACTGAAGTAACTACAAAGGTTGGAAAAGGTTCACACCATTCTTTCTCCCTGTATAAATTATAAGTAATATGAGAACATTTACAATGTCTAACCACGGTGTTTCATGTCAGACAAATGTCTCTCTGTACTTGCAGTTCCTAAACTGTGCTAGCAAGAATTGCCTTTTTCTCATTCTTTTCTCTCTCTCTGTCTCTCCCTCCGCCTCCTTCTGCACCCAGCAGTCTCAGTCAAATCTGGCTTTATTCTTCCATACCATTTAAACATCAAGAATGCCTCAAGTCGAGGCTCTGCTTCACACAACAACACTGTTCTTTCTTGGAGAGCTTACCACTGAATGCTGAAACTTCCCCAGGTTGCCTCTTTAGTGTTTCAATTATCAGCTCTTCAGTTTTCCAGGAAAAAGGGAGAAAAACCAGCAAGAACTCACAGACTTCAGCAGTATTTAAAAAGGAGAGTTTTGCTATATGCAACATATAGCAAAAAAAGGCCCCAAACCACCCAAATAACAGGAAGCAAAATCATGTACAGATGGTACATGATTTGCAAGGGCAATCACCTGCAGTTCTGGCCAAACCTGAACAGAATCATGGTGATTCTGAGGCCCTGATAAAGGCAAAGCATAACCAAGGAAACAAGATTCATCCAAAAAAACAGAACACACAGTTGCTGCTACATCTGAAATAATAAAATCCAGACCAAAATTGTAGAATGTTTGGCTGAGTTATCCTCTGGGTAAAAGATGCAACCCAGGGGCAAGAAAAAGAACTCAAGGTCTTTGCAAACAGAATCCCACTTAGTGCTTCTCTTCCTGTCTGAGGCCTTGCTTGAACAAGTCAGCCCTTGCCAAACTGTGAGAAGCAGAGCACTAATTTCTTATCACTGAGCATAAGTTTCCTGGCAGAATGAAAGCAAAGCCCAAGGTAGCTCATATCAAATTAGGTCAGACAACAACAGTTGTGGCAAACACTTGCTGCTTTTTATTTTCCTCCTCCCTGAGGTTTGATACTGGGTAATTAGAAAAGAATGTGTGATAGAATGGAGAAAAAGTAATTAATTTCAGGGATCCTGAAAGTTTGGACAGATCTGAAAAGCAAACAATTGACAACCTCAACCCCACACCCTCACAAAGCTTTCCTCATTCCTGGGCTTGGCTGGGAGAGAGTTAATTTTCTTTGCAGTAGCTGGCAGAGCCACATTTTGGATTTGTGCTGGAAGCTGTTGATAACAGGCATGTTTCAGTTACTGCTGAGCAGATCTTTGCTCCTCACCTGCGAGGGCTGGGGGGCACAGCCAAGCCCAGGGATATCCCAGACCATGGGGCCTCATGCTGGGATGCAGAGCTGGGAGTGCCTGTGGAGCAGGGATTTGTCTTGGCCCAGCACCTGCCTGCCCATGAGGAATGGGGAATCAATTCATTGTTTTGCTTTGCTGCTGTGTGAAGCTCTTCCTTTACCCACTGAACTGCTTCATCTGAACACTTCTCCAATTCTCTCCCCATCCCACTGGGTGGGGCTGGCTCAGGTTAAACCACCAGTCCCACAGACATTCAACACATTTCTCCTCCTGAGTTGTCATTCATAGAAAATGACACTAAAATATGCCACAGAAAGCACTGAGGTCAAAAATTGTTACACGTCACTGCACAAAACGAAGAATCATTTCTAAGCAGAAGGGTAGGGAGCTGTCTGACCAACTTACCTCTGAATTTTTTTGGTGGGTTGTTAAGATCACCTGCTTCTGGCTGTACAACACACCGATCATCCACAAGGCTGCAAAGAAATGAGCAGAGAAGTGAGATTCCATCCCCCTGCAGCCCCTTCCATCCTCCTCAGCAAAACCAAAGTCGTTCACTTGCAATATTTCATCCGAGTGGCCACTTCAGCAGAAGACATTCCCCAAATGCCAACTTATGCCAGGTCTTTCTAAGAAGCATGCAGCTAGTTTTTACTGTTGCCCAGAGCTATGCTCCTGGTAGGTGGGACCAGGATAAATAAGTCATTGCTCCTGTGTTCTGCATCATCTTTTTGTCCCCTGCTCGAGGTGCAGACAGAACAGCCCATATTCTAGGGAGGTGACAGACAGCCTCAGGACAGTTCCTGCCTCTTGGACAGATTTGAGTCACTCTGCAAATGTGTTCATATGAATGGAGAACAGGAAAATACAACAGCTATGCAAACTGCACACTGACCCTGTGACCCCCTCAAGTATTAAGAAATGGCAGGAACCGTCACTGCCACAATAAAAATTGATTCTTGAGAGAAAGGAAGGCACAAATGCACCCTCCTGCTCAGCAGCCAAACACAGGGTGAGAGTTGAGGGGTTGATTGAGCCAACCTCCTCCTGTTCTGCCAGGAATAGGGGAGAACTGGACAGGCAAACCCAAGAGATTCCAAGAGGGAATGCCAGGACAGAGCTGTCTGTCCCTGCACAACCCCACAGGGTCAGCTGAAATCCCACAGAATAAAGGGAATAGTTAAGAAGCAGCTGTTCCCACTGCTCTGCTGAGCAGCTTTGGATCAAGGTGGAACGGGGCTTTTCCCAAACTGGAAAATTGCACCTGCAACCAAACACTTTGGGGTTGGATTTGACCCTAAATGACTCAATTTGGCCCCTTACAACCAATCTGTCAAAGAGGCTTTCTACACAAACGTAGAAAGTAAAACTCCAAGGTCAAAGGTTTGAGAGGTCCATTCTCATGCAGAATCAACTTGAGAAAGACTGAAACCTAGAATATGAGAGTTGTTCCTTGCAGAGGCTGGTCACATGCAGGGAGCATCTTGAGACAACAATTAGAGAAAATAAGGAAGTGCATGAAAATTAAGAGACCAGAGAAACTAAAGGGGTTCAACAGTTTTAGGCATCTAAAATTTGCATATGCACACATTCAGAGTTGAATTGCTTTTTCCCCATGGATTTTCTCCCTACTCAGTACTCTCTATATATAGAGGTGCTCCAATGTGAATGGAATTAACATCTGAGCTGAAGCACCTGCTTCTGGTGAAGAAAGGGCCAAAATTATCAAGGAAATAGGTTACTCTGATCACCCCATACAGATGATCTCAGTGCAGTGTATCCCTCTCATCTGAGATTAGGTTGAAAGTAAAGAGGAACTTCCCAAACTAGTAAGAGGAAAAATTTACAGGGTGAGAAACACAGAATATATTGTACACCAGTAATCATCATGATGACAGCACTGAGTTTGGGAAACAGCAAAGTTCTGATTAAGCACCATGTCATAGGAATATTAAATAGGAACACTCTTCAGAGATTTAGGACAGCATTAGGATGTAGAGTGGTATCTGCTCCTCAACCTTCAGTAACCACATAACAAGGCATTACACATGGTTATGACATCAGACTGTCCAAACTCCACATGGGCTGGAGGACAAGTACACCAAATCTTTCCTTGCTGCTTGAATTTTTTCCAGGACAAAGACTAAATTAAATATGGGACAAAACTAATTTGATTACAAAGGCTTATTAAGATGATAATGCACTTCATGTTTCACACAGCAATTAGGATTTCTGGCTTAAATTAGGCTCAGAGATACATGGCCATTATATAATGCAGTTACCTTAAAACAGCACTAACCAAATCAAAGAGGAGGCTTGAACACTGAGGGGTCTTTAGGCCTGCCACGAGAACATCTCACCAAGCCTAGGAAATACCCGTGCTTGGGGCCTGTCATGTCCCAAAGGACTACCCATGGTGAAAAATATCTGCTCAGCAATGCCATCAGAAGCCACAGCCACTGCATACTGTTCATCATGCACCGCGTGGGATTGATTCCACATGGCAGAACAACTTTCTACTTGGTCTGGAATTATTTACTGCCAAACTCGCTTCAGGACTGGGAAGAAAAACAATAGGCAGATGTAGAGGATAGCTCCCGTTGCCAGTGTTCAGCAGATAGTATTTGGCCCGTTACACAGCTGATCCAGGACTGCAGAGTGCACGTGTCATATTTGACGAGGACCTGGGAAATTTGTCAAATACATTCGCCAAATACTATTCGACCAACCCTACTTACTACATCCCTTGCTTTTATCATACCTTCTTTCCTTTCTGGCAGCATCCCATATTTTCTTCTCTTTCCTATAATAGATCATGGTGCATCTTCAGTGTCTGCTTCCTTCTCTGCCCCCTTATTTTCCAGAATCCTAATAGCTAGAGGACTAAACCTACAAGTTAGTTTGCAGTCACTCAGGTGAGATTCCAGCCCATCGTTTCCTGCCGAGGCACTTACCAGGATGCTGTCTCTGTACCCTGCTTGGGAGCTCCATTTAGCAGATGCATCTGGACTGTAGGCATCAAAAAATGTGCTGTGACTGTACCCACCCTGAGGCCCTTAGGGCTACTGGAAATGAGAAAGAGCAGGTTGTGTGTGTGCCCCTCGCTGGGCACATCCCCGTGTGCCAGAGGTGCTCCTGGAGCTTCTCACCCTGCCAGGGCTCCTCCCCAAGCAGCACCCAGATGTTTGCAGAGGTTCATCCTCAGCAGGATCAAACACTCCCTGGCCCTCCTCAGAGCTGCGTTCCAATTCCATGGCTCTGCTCTGCCAGCTCGTCCTTTCCCCACGTGAAAAGCTACTTTTTTGGTTAATGGAGTAGCATTCACTTCTCCCTGCTCCACAGCACCTGCTCTGTGTCCTTGTGGAAGGCAGCACAAAGGGGCTCTGTGGGAAGCATGCCCAGGGCAGGAGCTGGCACAACACAGCTCCCACTGCAGCTCCAGAGCTCTGGCAAAGCACAAGGGTCAAAGCGTGTTCTGCTTTGATAGGAGAAAAACAATTTTGTTTGTAGGAGAAACCTCAAATTAAACCTGAATTTCAAGACCGAGCTAGCTGTAGTGGTGAGTTCCTGGGATTTAAACCAATTTTTTTTTTTTGGTAGATATATATATTTTTTAAACTACTTCCATTGCCTATGCTACAACCTTTGTGCAGTCAGCAGAGTGCACTGGGGTCTGCTCATCCCTGACTGGGGGAAGGGGCAGGGAGGGACAGGACAGGACACATGGATGGACACGGGACAGACAACAACATGTAAATCATTGGATTGCATTCATTCCCCCTCTACCCCTTCACCTGACAAGGTTCTTCCTCCCCACCAAGGATAAATCTGCACCACAGCCACTGACACACTCTCCAGCCTCCCAAAATCTACCCTGCCACATTCGCTTTAGGCCATTTTTAAAATTAGGGCCAAATCAATCCATAAAGCTCCCTTGCTTTAGCCAGTATTCCCTGGGATGAAGCTCAGGAGAGCAAGCTGAGCTCTGCTAGTCCTTCTTAGGGTGTTTTTAATAGAAGAGAACAGCTGTTCTTACCCCAAAGTGCTAATAAATCCATTTGTTGAGCCCTCTGCATAGAGAGAACAAATATCTCCAATATGAAGGAAGCTCGACATCTTGTCAGTCATCTCTGGCTTGTTGCCCCTGGAAGAAAGAATAAAGAATAAAGAATAAAGCACAGCATTAATCAGGCAGAATTCCTTGGTGCAGCTACCAGAGGTTACAGCAACAGGACCCTTTGCCTTTGATTGTTGGTTTGTTTGAAAAATCGAACGAGTTCTCGCAGTGGAATTTCAGGTATCAAAGAAAACCCAGCACGCCAGAGTGCTTGCTTGGAAAAATAAACCAGGGGAAAAACAAGCAGCTAGTGGCATGCCACTCCACGTGGGACTGCTTCACAGGCAGGCATTCATCCCAGAGGATGCTGGATTGCAGCTGCACCAACCCATCCCATCCCACCTGCCAGGGGGAAAGGGGGAGTGGGGCCTGCTTCAGCTTAAGGCATATTTGTATCTAAATCACATTTCCTTGCCAGAATTAAGTTTAAGCATGCTTTAAGGGCTGTCCTCTGTGCTGGAATGGTGCTCCTGAGAAATTCAAAATATTGACCCGATTCATGGCAACATTTTTTGTCATCTCAAAATTTTGAGACGACACCAGCAGCCTCCTGCTTACACCTGCAGGCCCAAAACCAAAGTTAGGCGAAGACTCAGCATGCCCGACAACAGATTTGGCACGTAAAAATAAAGATTAAGATTTTCCAAAGTCAAATGCTTTATCAGGAAACCAAATCCCTGTGAAATCAGTAATACCTCAATGCTGGGTTTAAAATAGATGGCTTAAACATAACACTGAGGAGACAGACTGAGTGTTGCCAACTTCCACCGTGTTAAGAACTTCATTTTCTCTAAAGCACCAAGTCCAAGCGACACCAGACCCACCCTTCACTTCAATAAATATTAAAAAAAAAAAGTTTCAATCTGTCTCAGCAACAAAGAAAACATGAGCCCAGATAAAACCCCCAACAGAACAGAGTTGCAAAGGTATCTTTTCCAAGCCCTTTTACTGCTTTCCTGGAGATCCTCCCAAGCTCTGCTTTTTGATCACCAAGTTCAAAAGGCACAACCAGCTCCTGTGCTCGAGGTTTTCAAACAGCAGGAGCACCAAGGCACTTCCAAGCTGCTCTTCCTGGCAGGCTGTGAGTCCTGCCAGCCAACACTGCCCAGGGCCACGCTCCCACAGGAGAGGGAAAAAACTCAGAACACTTCCACCCTCTCCCCCCATCACACTCAGAGGCTCTGAATGGTCTAAGAGCAGAAGAACCAAGCAGCAGGAAATTCTGCTTATTCCAGAGCACAGCCCTGACTGTACAGGGATAAATATCCCCTTTCCCTGGGCATTATCTTGTTTACCAAAAGCAAAAGGATGAGGTTCTTAGGTAAGGTTGGAGCCCAACAAGGACAAATTCACGGAGATCTAAAAGGTGATGTTTGCAGCTCTGAAAGGGCAATTAAAACCTGAAGTTACACTTTCCTCCAACCAGCTCTCCCTCCTCACTCCCAAAGTGCTGCTGGGAATAACAATAACAACTTTCATTATTATTAAATCAAAGCACACCACTGACATTCTATTCCTGTAAATCTGTGTCACTGGTACAATGAAAACCAAACCCAGGAAAACCAAGAGATAACAGGCCAGGCTGATATGCAGGCAAAGGGGGCTCAGCTCCTCTGGAATCAAATCTGGGTACACACAAACCCTTTGGCTCCAGATTGCTCATTAAATGCCAAGTCCTCCAGCCACTGCATGTTCCACAGTCTGTTCCCATTCTTTCTCAATAAGTGGACAGGAAAACATTGCTACCTATTTTAAGATATATGCCATGAAACATACAGAAATATGCAGAGTGACTGAATTAGCAGCACTGGAAATACTACTTCCCCATTTCCTGACTTGGATGTTAAACTACCCACTTCAGACTAAAAAACTTTCTGTCCCCCAAAACTGGGCTCAGCCCTGAATTAATACAGCCCAAAGCAAAGGCTGTCCAAGCCAACAAAAACCACAGATACTTCCAGAATTAACTCCTTCTACAATGGCATTAAGGTTTCCTTTCCAGGCTGTGAGGGGGATTGCTTTTTCCTCACAAGAGGCAGCTGTTCACCACAGCTGTTCCCAAGGGAATGTGAAGGTCAAAATTATTGACTTCCATTAGAGATTTTTTTTCTTGGCCAAAAAAAAAAAAAATATCCCAGACCACTGACCAAAACCAGGCTCAGGGATGGACAAGCAAACTCCTGCATCACTTTCCAGGACACAGCCTCAATTTTCTTCCATTTTCTTCACCAAGGAAGACCCCAACAGACCATGATATTGTAACTCTGACACATCATGAGAGTGCAAACCCCTAAAAAGAGCTCTTCTGCAATTTATGGACAATTCCACTAGTAAAATGTTTACCAGCTTTACCCAAACCCTAACTCCAACACAGCTGGACTTGTGAGGAGCACAGCTCTCCTGGCTGGGAGGGGCTGGGATTCCAGGCTGCACCCCAGACCCTAACTCCACCACCTCGGGAAGCAGGGAGCCAATTCCCACTGGGGTGAGCCTCTTATAAAATACTGATTTATCCTCAGGCTTCCCCCCAGCCACACTGAACACTGGCTACACCTCTTCTTTAACAGCCCAAGTCAGCCTTCCTGACATTCCTCCCTACAAGTGCTGCTGCTCAGCTTGGCCAGGGCTCAGGAACACGCTGGACTGGCAGATGGAGAAGGGACTCAGTGACACCACAGGCCTCCCCACATCCAAGGGAAGAGAATCACTGATTTCACTTCAAGGCTTTTTTACAGTCTCCTCACAAGGGACTAACAAAATCACTCCAGTTATTGGCATCAAACACTGAATGATCAGCCACCTCAAATGGAGTGTTTTCTACCTCTGACAACTGGGAAATATGAAGCAAAAATTAAAACTGGAAAGTTTTCAAGAGGAAAGATCCCAGGTACCCAGTCTGAAAGCCATTTTTCTGAAAGATGCTCTCAACAACAGCTGACCACACTAATCCTCCCAAAAATCAAACCTCTGTGGGGGTCATTTTTGATTATTTTCTTCAGCAGGACAAGCCAGAAGCGGAGGCAGTAAAAATCTGTCAGCCCTGGCACATTTATGCCAAGTTCACAGCACAGGGAGACCACAGGCACTGAGGAGAACAGGTTTGCTCCTGGAGACCTCAGCCAGATCATCCCTGAGCATCCCCCTGGCTGGAGGGGACACTGAGCAGACAGGGATGGCCACCAGAACTCCCTGCCAGTGCAGCCCAGGAGGATTTCCACATCCTCCCAGTGCCTGGCTCTCATGGGTACAGCACAAGCACGCTGCTCAAAAGGCAATTGTGCTCCATAGACAAATACAACCATTAGCCCACTATTTATTTATTTTAGATATGCCAGTGCCAAGAGCAATTGATTTATGCTAGAGGAGGGGACAGCCCTAAGGGAACACTTGCAGTTATTCTGTGCATAATCCCAGTTTTAATGGCACTCTCACAGCCTTGCAAGAGGGGAGTCCTGCAGGAAATTAATCCTGTTCCAGCAGAAACACAGCAGTGATACCCAGGGAGCATTATCCTCCTCTTCCCCTTAAACACTGCAGGAAAACAAGATTCCCTCTAGGTAAACTCACTTTAAAAAAATCAAAAGATGAAGCACTGATAAGCATGGTATTATCTAGCAAAAATGAAGTCAGGTTTCTTCAAGCAGCTTAACTCAGGTGGCAGCAATGTCAACAGCAGCAACCCAAGCTTTAAAAATGTTCTTTTCCCCCTAAGCTGAAAGTTGTAATTTTAACAGACAGAAGGACTTGCCAGACTACAAAAGAAACATGAACTAAAAGTGGACTGTACATTGAGAAGTTAACTGTATCTGCCCATAGACATCAAAAAATTCCTGAGATATGAACACATTCTGCAGTGGGTTTTTTTAAGCCCTGAAAGCCTGAATTTTTATAATTACGTTGGTGACTGTTTCCTCATGTCTGTATCAAAGTTAGTGTCTCAGTATGTTTTATATACAGTTTATCTGCACAGGAAAACAAAATCAAGTTTGTGTTTAAGAAACCGACTAAAATAAATAAACAAACATTAAAAAAATCTGCTGAATTTCATGTGTATTTCAAGAAACTGACCTACAAGCTTTTCAGCCAGCTCTGCTGCTCTATGGGGCTGGATCTGAACGTGCATTAGCTAAATCCCGGCAGAGAATGAAACCCAGGAAAACCAGCTCTCCAGCCCAGGAGTTTCAGGACTTTCCCCTCCTGCCCTGGCGAGCACAAATCTGCACCACACCACGGCCAGTTTGATTTTCTGACTGAACTGAAAGCGACACAGCTCCGAGGTCCAGTTCTGATTATTTCTTACTACAGATTACCTTGTGTGTATCCTCAAAACAAGCTGCTGTTCCTACAGCAAAAAGGAGTGAACAGAACCAGCTCTGGAACGCAAAGGAAGGGTTTGTCCAAGCCCTTGACCACGGTTTGTCCCCAAACCCAAGGAGAAGCTCTGCAGACCCAGAAGGGTTCCCACCAACTCTCAGGACTCTGCTGTATTTCAGGGCACAAGCAGAGCATATGCTCAGCCTAATGGCCTTGAATAAGCCAGGATAAGCTTAATATAGTCCCTGAAATTCAATCCTTTTTCTCACGACAACACATTTCACACCAGCAGTTTAAGCAGGATTAACAGTGAAAACACTGCGGAATCAAACTGACTGTTCCAAACCAAACACCTCAATGAGACAGCTACCTTTTGAAACTCTCAGAATGGGAAATGCAACTGCTCTGTAAACATTTCACGCTAATTTCTCCCATCACTCATCTCACTCCCGATGCTAAGTTAGAAAAAACAGGTTTCAAGAGCAAGGCTGGGAGTTTGTTTTCCTTGAAGAGCAGAGTCAAGGCCCCTTTTGAAGCCCCTCCTCACGGGGACTGTTTGTGACAACATCTCTGCACTGTCATTGCTCATCTCCAGCATTTGTGGAAAGGCTTTTTCAAAGAATCCAAAGCTACTTCCCTGAATTCATGTCTCACACGTCTGCCTTGTGTGGGATCTTAATTCTTTACCCCGTGACTACAAATCCTGTTTGTAAAATAAACAAGCCCCAAAGTGTCTTATTGCCGACTGTTTGATTCCCAGCAACTGGGATACAAATTACTGTGTCTAAGATGCTTCTAATGATGTTTGTTTAGAGCAAAAAAAAGCTCCTTGCTGTGCCCTGCAGTCCCAGGATGCACTCAGGTCTCTACTGGCAGATTTTCACTGTGGTTTAGTGCTCAATTCAATAAACACTGGCAATTTTACATGTACTGGTACCAAAACTGGAGCAGCACTTTATCAAAGTCTCTTTCACTATCTCAGTTGTTTAAGAATAGAATCTCCAACTGCACTTAAGTGTTTCAGCTTCATTACTGCTGACAGGAAATTCCAGAGTGAAAGTTTAATTCTGTTTCAGTTTTTGACAGAAACAAGACCAGAGTTTAAGGATAGAGAGACAACAAAGAAGCAAACACAAAGAACTGCTTAATGGCATAAGCAGAATCATCCAGAAATTAACAGATCTGAGATCCCCCAAGAACAGGTAAGTCTGTGTCTGAATTACATGGAATCAGGTCATTAATATTAGTAAATTAGGCCAACCAAGTTACAATTTTTTAAATGCAATCAAACCCTGATTATACTGAAAGTCCAGTGCTTAGATAATCTGGTAAATCGAAATTTTACAAGATTATGCGGCTGAAAATTTGGCCCTACAAACTAATCAAAATTTTGTGTGGTTTTTTGGATAACACCCACAGAGCATTCTGTAATTTCACAGGTGCAGCTAACTCAAAAATCTGAACCCAAACCTGATGTTTCTTATTCTTATTTCAGTAAAAAAGGAAGATTTCTTCCCTGAGGATGCTAAGAAAGATTCCTAAGAATCCCATTAAAACAGCCAAAGAGAGGAAGTGCTTTATTTAAAAGCTCACCCAGTGAATAATCACTGGGCTGAGGCTGAGGACAGAGCTCTGTCATCTGCAAAGCTTCTGACTTAGCAAATCTAAAAGGAGCTCTTTGCACTCGCCAGGGAAAGCCAAATAAAGGGATTTTGGGATGTGGAGCAGGCCGTGTCCTGAACACCGGGATCCTCACACACCTACAGTGGGACCCAGCTCAGGGACAGCACTGGGTGCCGGCAGAGCTCAGCACTGCTCCTTTTATGCACATGGAGTTCCATTTCAGAGATTACACCTTTAAAAAAAAAAACCCTATCAGTGCAGTACTTTTATCTACCACAGGATCTTGTTTCCCCCTTCAGCTGCAACCTTTCATGTCCAGGAGGCTGCTAGCTGCCACACACGGGCGCCTGATGAACCGTTAGATTAAGGAGGAGAAATGCACTTTCTCACATCAAGTATTTTTCCTCACAATGCTTAAAATGCAGCAGATTTTTTCCCCCAATTTCCAGGCTGAGCAGGCAAGATGGAGGCTGGGGAAGAGGGGAAGGAGGGAGCAGCACGACGCTGTGACTTTCTCAAGGACATGCAGCAGGTCAGACTCGGAGCCCAGAACGGAATCCAGGTCTCCTGAATCCCCATCCACCAGCCCACACTCCCCTCTGCTCCCAGGAGGGAGATCAGCCTCCCTGCACATCTGATCAAGCACACACTTCCCCTTCCTCTAAAAATAATTAGGAAGAGGAGTGTAAATTCACACAGCAAGATGATGGCTGAGTTAACGACATTCTATTCGTACTATTTGCCACTTCACAGATAGATTTTTTTTTTTAATCTTATCAGTAACAAACTTATTCAGAAGTTACTATTTCACAGGTGCAGCAGCAGTTTAAGAAAACAGATAAAGCAACTCATTTCAGTAACTTTCACCTCAATAAAACTTCAGTACAGCAAAGCAAATGTGCACAATGTCCTTTTCTCCTTAGAAAGGGCACCTGCCTTTTTTTTTTTTTTTTTTTTTAATTATTGGCCCAGTGCAACCAGACAAGCTAGTTACAGAAAATTCAGGTCAAAAGCATGGAAGTTACATCCTGACAGCAATCCCTTACACAGCAGCCACTGACTGAGGTAAGAAACACGACTGACAGGTCCTATTGACAGGCAACTGCAGACAGCTGGGAAAAGAAAATCTAATAGAGACACTGTCAGGGGAAAAATATCATTTTTCTTGTTCCAAATCAAGTACCACCTGACAGCATCTTTTTAATCCCATTAAAAGTAAGGAGCACTTACTGAAGCTGATACTTCCTGAAGTCCATCCTTGCTGGCTCCAGCCCTGCTGGGAGGAGGCAGCCTGGACGTCAGCCTCTGGACGAGGCCCCTGCGAGCACACAATGTTTTCCAGTGGATTTCTATCAGGAGAGAGCTGGAACACGCCACAAGGACCGGGACAACCAATGTCATGGGGAAAGAGAGCAAGCTTGGTTTATGACACCGACTGGAGTTTGGCCAAGAAACAAAGATGGCCAGGGAAGAGGAGGGTACAGATCAGTGCCAATGCAGGGATCCACCGAGGGATCACCACAGCAGCGGCCGGTTCCTGCACCCCACATCAATCTCCGCATTCCCTAGCAAACACAGGGCTCCCCAAACAGCAGTGCTGTCTCCTTGCCTGTCCCCTGAGCAGCCTCCATCCCCCTGCAGCCGTTCACTGCCCCTGTCCCCAGCACGTCCCCCTGCCCTGTCCCCTCCCCAGCACCGCACCTCGGCGGGGGCTCCCTCTCCTCCATGCTGGGCCCGCTGTCGGTCTCCAGGGCTGGGCTGGGCAGGGCGTCCCCCGGCACGCTTGGGTCCCCTCTGGCAGCGAGGCCAAAGCTCCTGTCCCGCTGGGCAGCCCCTGCAGGCTCTGAGGGCTGGTGCTGTCCCTGAGGCAGGACCTGCTGGGCAGCCCCTGCAGGCTCTGAGGGCTGGTGCTGTCCCCGAGGCAGGACTCGCTGGGCAGCCCCTGCAGGCTCTGAGGCCAGTGCTGTCCCCGAGGCAGGAGCCTCCCGTGGACGCGTGGCCGCTCGTCCCTCCCGGACACCTCCGCTGGCTCCCGGCTCTCTGGATAAAACCTCAGCCCGGGACAACCAGCCCAAGAGGAGGAGCCACTGCCAGCACATGATGAGCATGTGTGGAGAGCCACTGGTGGCCAGGGGACCTACTTTGGGCTCAAAAGCCCTGATGGGCCGGGCTCCTTTACAGATGAAGGCTCCAGTTCCCAGGCTGACTTGTACCTGTTGGCCTCCCAACTGTAATTTTCTAGAAGGCAAAGGTTCAAAATACTGAACCACCCACGAGCATTAGCATCTGAATCTACTGAACACTTAACAGAGGAGCAGCCAAGGATTGCAGAGTTATTTAATTCAATTAACCCTTCAGATCAGGCACCATCAGCCAGCTGAGGTCGGTGTCTGCATCTGTGGCCATGTGTTTCTTCCTGGAGCGGGATGCAGATGGGACAGAGCTGGACTGCAAACAAAGCTTTTTTTCTTCACAACTTCTTGGCAGATTTCTGAATTTCTGGAGAAGTAGACAGGATGGGCCAAGGCACAAAAGAAATGTTTATACAAGTTTCATGCAAAACTGTACTAAACAATTCCATAAAATACAAAACAAGGCACAGCCTTTGGGCAGCAGCCATTTTTGGCCTACTACGATCAGAAATTTCTTCCATCCTCAGATTATCATCTTCTGACCCACAGACATCATGCACCGGATGAGGACAGGATGAGCTGCCCGAGTCCATTGTGACACTGGGTTCAACCAACCCAGCCTCTTCCCCGAGAGCTCAGCATCACATTACTCCCAAAGCAGAGGCATTACCTCACATCCTAACCCAGAAGCATCTGGCATTTCCATTCCTCAGAGCTATTCCCCCTCCTTTGATCACCTCTGCAGCCAAAGGATCACAGAGACACAGACTGGTTTGGCTTGAAAGGGACCTGAAAGATCATCTCCTTCCACTCCCTTTCACTGTCCCAGGTTGCTCCAAACCCTGTCCAGCCCGGCCTTGGACACTTCCAGGGAAGGTTATCAGTGACATATCAACACTCAGCTTCCTGCAGCACTCCTCATGTTGGCGTTCTGGCACGTGAGGATGCAATTACATTGCCACAAATCCCCAAATAACACAGCCTCCAACACATTTCCAACCCATTTTTTGCTCCAGAGGGCTAACTTGCTCAGACATCAACTGACATTTTATTCTCCATAGAACGCTGCTAGGAAGTTCTGATCCAAGTTTTGACAAGCTCAACCAAAACCACAAGCACGAAAATGAAACTCCTCTGAGTTCAGAATCCACAGCTGAATGTTGCAGCTTTCCTCGCTTGAATTACAGCTCCGGTAGTTTCCATTTCATCTTCATCTTTTTCACAGAACAGAATCCCAGAATGGTTTGGGTTGGAAAGAACCTTGAAAATCATCTCATTGCACCCCCTGCCATAGGCAGGGACACCTTCCACCACCCCAGGTTGCTCCAAGCCCTGTCCAACCTGGCCTTGGACACTTCCAGGGATGAAGCAGCCACAGCTTCTCTGAGCAAATTTGATCCCATAAACCCCAACTGCCCTGAAGACCTGGAAATGTACTGTCTCAACAGGTACAGCACAAGCAAGAGCCACACAGGGAGCCTCTGGATGCCTCTGCCAATCTAACAAGTAGTTGCAGCACTCTGGAAAAGGGATCTGCCTCCATCCCTCACCACTGCCCGCTTGTGCCAAGACAGAGAATGAGGCAATAATTGCTGTAGTGCTTTTGTAGTGTCCACAGGGAGAAGGAATCAGACAGGAATACTGAGCCAGATCAAAGCTCGTGCAGTTCTGGCATCCTGCCTCCCATAGCAGTCTCCAGGAGAGGCTCAGCAGAAGAGCACAGGGATCACTTGGAACAGCCATGGACACAGCCAGCATCCAGCCCTGCAGCACAGGGACACTCCCCATTGCTCTTCCACTCTGTAAAGCAGCACCTGTCCCCACCCAGCACAGACCACTGGATGAAACTGGGCAGCTTTTGACTCCCCTTGTACATTATCACACACAAACAGCACAAAAAAAAAGGCTCCAGGCCACCCAAGCACCTTCACTTTCTGTTGCTATCTTAGCAGAAGAAACTCATTTGGGACACACAGTAATGCAGATTTTTAGGAATCAGGATTTACACCGCGGTCTCATTGTGACAGAGATGTTACATTTACATAACTTTGAGCAGCACATGATTTTCTGCCTCTAAACCCTTTGGTCTCCATAAGCTGCTTTGGTGAGGCCGCCTTCCCTCACACTCACCCACGGGCGAGCCAGCAGCTCGTCTACCAGCTACTACAGAGCCACTACCCTCATCCCACCTCCCACGGGAGCCTGAGATTCCTCCTGGCTTTAAGACAATCCTACAACTACAACTGTCTTGTATTTATGGGGTAATAATGTCTCAAAGACTCCCAGTACACTTTGTAAGTTGACACATCACATATTCCAGAGCTGTGCACTGAAGAATCACCACAGTCAACAAATCAGGCAGAATCAAGGAAGAGCCACATCTGCTCAATCTTTGAACACCTCCAGGGATGGGAACCCTACTGCTTCCCTGGGCAGCCCATTTCAATGCTTGGCTACTCTTTAGGAAGTTATTTTTCATAATACTTAATCTGAGCCTGCCCAGTCCCAGCCTGAGGCTGTTCCCTCTGCTCCTGTCCCTGTTTCCTGGGAGCAGAGCCCGACCCCCCTGGCTGTCCCCTCCTGGCAGGGAGTTGTGCAGAGCCACAAGGGCCCCCCTGAGCCTCCTTTGCTCCAGGCTGAGCCCCCCAGCTGCTCATGGTGCTCCTGACCCTTCCCCAGCTCCGTTCCCATCTCTGGACATGCTCCAGCCCCTCAATGCTTTTCTTGCACTGCGGGTCCCAGAGCTGCCCCAGCTGTGCCCAGGGACAGGCACTGCCCTGGTCCTGATGCCACACCAGTGCTGGGCCAGCTCAGGTGGCACTGGTCTCTCGTTCACCCGGGCACTAACGAGCCCAGGTGGCCAAGAGCAGCTTCAGCTGCTGCAAGAGCTCATCAGAACAAGCAACACCTGCTCCTCTGATGGCCCAAATCCAAGGGCAGGTACCAGACAAGGGCTCAGGATATCTGGGATCTGCTTTAATCCTGCTTGACTGCACCAAACAAGACGTTCCACCTCAACGCTGTCCATTTCAGCAATTTACCAGCTCATCTGACCTGAAGCAACCAAAAGGAGCTTCTGCTTCCAAAACAGACTTCTGGACCACCCCAATTTGGCCAGCCCCTGGGACTGTTCCTTCTTCTGGCATACACACAGTATTGGAGGAGCTGGAACCCCAAAATTCACCCCAAACCTGCCACTCGTGCAGGTGCCCTGTTCTCGTGCTTGCCACGCTGTGCTGCCTCTACCAGAGGAGTTACTACAAAATCAGACCAAGACCTCACACCACAGCAGGACATCATGGTTTGCAACTCTCGCTCTAAGCTGCAACAGCCTCACTGGTGAGCGGCCAGGACTTCAGATTATTTCTTCCCTTTAACTCTATTTGTGCACTTTCTAGACTATGCCCCTCCAAAACAGGTTTGTTGAGGGAACACGAGAGGATTGATGGTGCTGTGAGATAAGATCATGTTACAGAACCACTGGAAAAGACTTCCAGCATCATCCAGTCCAAGCTGTGCCCAATCCTCACCTTGTCCCCAGCCCAGAGCACTGAGTGCCACATCCAAGTGTTCCTTGGACACCTCCAGGGATGGGGATTCCACAACCTCCCTGGGCAGCCCCTTCCAATGCCTGACCGACCTTTCAGTGAAGAATTCCTCCGGAAATTACACTCCTCATTTATAACCAGAGATCACAGCTGTGCCTTACACCCCTCCACCCTTTTCATCAGTCCCAGGACATCTCTGTTCATCCACACCTGCAGCTCCACCAACCATCAAAGAAAAACACCAAATGTCCCCTCCTGTGCTCTTCACTAAGGTCTCCTCCACCCTCAAACCACGGTGTTCAGGATTAGCACATCTCATAAAAACCATTTCCCTGAGCGAAGCTCCACCCCATGATTGCAAAGGCAAGCCAAAGTTACTCTTGTTTGTTTACTTCCTAATTTGTGAAACCCTGTAAGAAGAAACTATTTGCAAGGCTTAATCAACACTGCAAAACAAGCAGATGGGGGGAAAAAAAATCTCATCTAAGCAAACACTTTAATCTTGGGGAAATAAGGCATTTTAACAAGAAAAACCCCTGTTATTGACAAACAAGAGGGGATTTAAGGAAAACATTAGAATTAATCAGCTCAGCATCAGCTTGTTTTGAAACACACTGGAACGGTGGTTTTATTTTCACAGGGATTCGGTTTTGCTTTAGGCACACTGAGCACTACAGCTTCTCACCAGCTCAAGCTGCTGTATCTCACAGTGGTCAATCTCCACGTTTGTTTCATCAACTGTCCTGTTAACCCTGAATTTTTTGCCTTATCAATGACACCAGCTTTCTCCACTCACTGAGCAGCTGTGCTGGGCAGCCAAAGCTCTGCTCCAGCCTGAACACCCTGCAATGCTGTTATTGCTTCAGGCACTTACACCAGCAAAACCACCAGGCATTTAGACCGTGGAATACTTGCTGTGTGAGGAAATTGGCATAAATTAAAGTACAGAAAAGAAATCAACGAGAAATCCACTGTCTGGTAGCCCATTAACTTGGCCACAGAGGAACCACTGAGTGGCAAGGAAGGGCTATTGGCCTCACATGGCATCCTGCACTCACACAGCTGAGCCCTGCAAGGAAAACAGCTCCACCACGGGCCTCTGGCCTGGGCTGCGAGTCAGGCAATCCTCTGGCTCAACAGGTCTGCAAGGCCTGGGATAACCAGGCAAATTCCCGAGCCCAGGAAAAGAATCTCAAAGGCAAATAACTAAGCACACTTTAAGAAATAAAGCACACGTACAGGTACCGACCCTCACTAATAAATACAACCAATGGCTCCCACGCACGCTGCTCCCCACAGGACTTGCAGCCACTGAATCTTCATCAGGCAAAGATCTGGATTGTATTAGCCACGTTCTCCCTTCCTGATTTGTGAGCAGCAGGACCACAGCCTAATCCGTCTGTGGCTGAGCAGGCACAGAACCATTGCACGGCAATAAACTCAACTCAAACCTTTCACCTGTTGGAGCGTTTTTAAACAAACTCCTGGGAGCCAAAGCGAACCCACCAGGGCCAGGGAGAGGAAAGGCAGAGCCAGCCCCAGCTGGTCCCGCTGCACGGAGCATTCTCCCTGCGGGGAAAAGCCTCTGGAGCCCCGCACAGCAACAGGCACAGGGAGCCCGTACAGAGCCCGGGGAGCCGCGGGGCAGCGCCAGCCCCAAACAACCCGCAGCACTCGGCACGGAGACGCGAAACCGCCCGGGATTATGGCACATCCCACGTACGTGCACGGGGAATGCACATGTGCCCCCACCCCTTCCCCCGCCGAAGTCCAGTTATTGTAGTCCAGGAAACAGCCAAATATTTGGCCAGTCACCGGGACCCTCCGAAACATCCACCCACAGCTGCCCGCTTTTTGACCATTTAAGAGGAAGATCGCCCATAGCCAAGTCCCCATCGGCGCTCACGAGTGTTTACATAACGCGAAACATCCCTCGCAGCTGAGCCCCGAGCACGGGGGCAAAACCACGGGGAAAGTTGGAGCGGACGCGCAGCTCCACCGCCGAGCCCGCGGGGGTCCAGGGGACGGGACCCCGGTCCGGCAGCGCTGCGGGACCCGCCGGGAGGGCGGAGGGGTCTCTGCCCGGTCCCGCGAGGGCTGCGGCGGCCGGGCATCCCCGCCGAGCACGGAAATACATCCCTGCACAGCAGCGGGCTGCATTCCCGGGCATCCCCGCCTAGCAACGGGCTGCACCCCCGGGCATCCCCACCCAACACCAAGCTGCATCCCTCGGGCTGCGGGACGGGGCTGCCCCGGCGGCCACTCACCGCCTCCCTCCCTGCCCAGCCGTGCCCGCTCTCTCCCGGCCGTACCTGGCTGTGGAGGCGGCGGGGCGGGCTAAGGACGGCTCGGCAGCCCCATTCCGGCGGCGCTCCCGGTCCCGCTCCCGGAGGCTGCGCCCGCCGCCGCCTCAACTGCGCGTCCACATGGTCACTGCGCTCCGCGCCTGCCGCCGCGCCTTAAATAACCCATGAGGCACGCTGGGTAACCGAGTCCTGCCGCCGCCGCGCCGCCGTGGGGGGCGTCCCGCAGGACTACAACTCCCAGCGTGCCCCGCGCCACGCTCCGGGCGGGGGCAGTGGAGACCCTCCCCGGGTCCGTGCGGTCGGTGATGGGGATAGACCCCGGGTCCGTGCGGTCGGTGACGGGGATGGACCCCCGGCTCCGTGCGGTCAGTGACGGGGATGGACCGCTCGGTCCGTGCTGTCGGTGACGGGGATGGACCCCCCTCGGCTGGGGACGGGTTTGCCTTTTGGTCCGGGGGGCTCAGCACAGCGCCCTGGGTCGGGCGGGGGATGAGCTTGCGGGGGTACCAGGCACAGAGGGTGCGGGGAAACGAGCCCGGGAGAGTAAAGGCTGAGTAAACACGCAGTAAAACAGGTGTCAGAGCGACTCGGGGAGCGCAGAATAGCGGGGAGATGACGGCTGAGGTGAGAACCTGCCTGCACAGGTGCCGTCACCTCTGCCGTGACTCAGGTGCGAGCTCTTGGCTGAGCAGTCACGGCTGTTCTGCAGGAAACGGCTCCAGATATATTCTGGGAATAGCGAGTGTCACTGGGGTTCTTCTTCACTAAAATTACAGCACGGGGATATCATTAACAAGACATCACAATTTCAGCCAGAATGACCAGCAGCGAATAAAAAGCAGTCGTATTTCACTTATTTATTGTATTATGCAATTATTTGTTCTTAAATATTAGCCAAAGTTATTTCCCACAGTTACACCCTAATTCTCCTACCCTCTGCACTGGCTGGCAGCACCCAGAGCACAGGGGAGGGTAAAATGTTTGCCTGCAGAACAACTGTATCGCTTGAACTGGGACTGAGGTGAAGGAAACATTTCCCTGGGCTCACTCTGACCCACACCCACCTGCTGCCCGGGGTAACAGGTAGGAGTGGTGCCCGACTCCTTGCTTGTTTCCCCCTCTACAGCAGCAGGATAATGCTGATGAATGGGAACAAGCCCAGATTAGCCAGTTTGAAATCAACATAACCTCCCCTGCACTGGCTCTCCATTAAAAATACCTCCAGAGGAGTTGTAGTTGTGGCTCTGAGCAAGGATATGCAGAAGCTGAAGCCTGTGACTCAGGAACTGAAGCGAAGGTCAGAGAAGAGTTTTATGGGTTTCCTACATGGCTGCAATACTACAAGCCATTACTCATCAGGAATTTGGCAGAGTAGTGGTGCCTAATATCATTAGATAATCCTAATGAATTCTTGTGTAATCAAATCTAATCTCTGGATGGGTTCAGCAGGCGGAGGCTGTGAGTGGCTGCAGCGGCTCTGAGGCAGTGACAGAAGGGCTGTCACCAGAGCCAGGGCAGAGCTTTGCCTGCTGAGCACCTTGAGCAGCTCTGCAAACTGTGCCTTGAAATAGCTCCAGCGCTGAGGGATAAATCCGAGCAGCAGCGCCGGGGTGGACATGGGAACAGGCTGCCAGGAGGGAATGGGGTCTGCCCTCTGGAGACATTCCTCTCCCAAATACCAAAGGCCACATTGCTGCTTATGGACTATGTTTGATTCTGGGTCTTGGCCCGTTCTTCAAAGGCTGAGGAGCTCATAGAAGCTCAGAATGGTTTCAGTTGCCCCAAACCCCATCCAGCCTGGCCTTGGACACTTCCAGGAATGGGGCAGCCACAGCTGGTTTCTCTGGACAACCCGTTCCAGGGCCTCCTCACCCTCACAGGGAACAATTTCCTCCTAATGTCCAATCTAAACCTGTTCTCTGTCAGTTGGAATCCATTTCCCCTTGTCCTGTCATTCCATGCACTTGCTACTGATGGCTCCTCACCAATTTTTGGGACTTCAGCCAAAAAATACTGACCAGGCTCTGTGAAGAACTTGCTAGATTTTAAAGGTTAAAGACAACATAATCATGAAAGTTTCCAATGGAGGAAAACATTTCCATTTGTTTTTAGGAACTTGCTCTGGGGTGCTGCTGCAGACACAGTGAGTGCACGGGGTTCCTGTAATCTTACAGCATTGAAAAAAGGTAAAATTGTAGGGCAGTGTGGAAGTGGAAAAGGTCACTTTGGGAAGGACCAGAGCTATTCCCTTAAAGGAATTTTCCCTGACAATGGGAACTACGGGAGGCAGCCCTGAGATGGGAACAGAGTCCTGTGCACTCAGTAGCAAATGAGGGCTGGGCTTGGAGCCCACACACCCCCAGAGGGCCGAGGGAATGAACTCAAGAATTCAGAGAGGAAATGGTGAACAAACACTACTTGGTAGGTATCTCTTCAGCCCTGGGAGCTGTACTATGAATGTTTGGCCCAATTTCACATATGGTTTCAGTCACAGGAAAACAACTTGTGAGGGATTTTTATTTTTTGCTATTGGAGTACTTTGTTCTTTTTCTCCTTTTCAAACCTTATTCTGCTCCACTCCTATTTTATTTCTAGCAACTATGGAAATTAAGCATTGATGAAAGTTGTTAAAATGAAGTTTGAAGTTTTTTATTTGCTTTTTATTTCCATTGTCTCGTTTTATGCTGACAAATTTGCAACAAACCACTGGCTTCCCTGGGCTGTTTTGAAAACATTGCACCTTCAGCCTGCAGGGTGGCTTTGCACAGGTTTTGTCTCCGCTGTTGGCTCAGCTGCAGCTCAACAGCCCTGGAAGAAAAACGAGAGCAGAAGATATTCCAGGACTCTGAGGATCAATCTGTCTCCTCCTGCTCATGGCTGGGCTTCACAAGGGGGAAGATGATCCCAGCAGTTTCCTGTCCTTAAGGAGATCCATGCCAGCACTCAGGGATGAAAAGCCCTCCTGAAAAATGCTAGAACACCTCAGCCTCTCAGTGAAGTGCTGAAAAATCTCTCATTCCCATCACATTTTAATAACAGCAAGATCAGAAGTGTGAGGACTCAGTGCGAGGAAAGAGAAAAAACTAAAGCCTGCATGGCTGAGCACAAAATTATCCACACCAGCAAAAGTTCTCCAAAGTCCTCATGATCTTGGACTGGATGTTGGATATTGCTCAGAAGCAAACTGTAATTATTTCATCTGTTCTCTGGGGAGAGCAAGGAATATGAACTCTCCTGATGGAACTACACAAATGATGCACACAAGAATTCCAGGAAAACGAGCCATGAGAGCGAGTGGGCAGGATACACTAGAGAGCTGTCCCAGCTCATTGGAAATCAGCTGATTTTCCTGAATTCCATCACCACACAGCCAGAATCCCAGGGCTTTAGTAAGAGGGTGTTATCCTGGCAGACTGTTTTCAGTTCTGGAAGTCTGTAGAATTTGGATGCCTACATTTTGCTCTCGCTTCAGTGAATAGTGTTGGGAAAAATTTAGCAGGAGAAAATAAGTTGGATTTAACTCTCATTTTATAGACATTCATTCCTTTACAAAGGGCAAAGATCATCACATCAACGCTAAAGGAATATTTCCATTTTCTGACCCCATAACAGCAAGGATTTGTTGTGTAATTAAGGTTGCATTCATTTATTTTCCTGCAGTCTGATGCTTTTCTGGAGCACGTCACAGGGCAAAAGGGACTAATGATGGATAATTGGAACTCTTCCCTGCAGGGCCTCCCCGCAGTGCCATTTTACACACACTAAAACTTCACAGAGCAAACACATTTTAGTGCACTCACACACACCAAACAGTAAAACCCCACCTTCACTCTGGCCACACTGCTCTTTGCTGCAAGTATAAGCAAAAATTATATTGAGTATTTTGAATTAACATCCCGCAGAATGGGTAAAGATTTATTTCAGCCTAGGGGATGATGCAGAAGATCCATTCTGTTGACAGTTCTGAACAGAAGCTCTCACAGGAAAGTAAAGATTTTACAGAATCTTCAGCAACTACAGTGAACTGCAGGAAAAATGAAGGAGAACACAGGAATGGCGAGTTCCCTGATGGAGAGGGGGAATACCAAAGCACCCTTCCGGAAAGGGCCTGGAACCGTGCTCTTGGTGCCCCTTAGGAGATATCTGTGCAGATATTTGAGGTATTTATGTGGACGGGTGAGATTCCCGTGGCTATTTGAGATATTTATGTGGATTGCTGAGCTCCCTTCTCAGTCTTCTCTGGACCAGAGAGGCCTCATCAGAGCGCTGCTCCAGAGCCTTCATCATCGCACAGGCGCTGCAGGTACGGGGACAGGAGGGGACAGGGAGGGTCCCGAGGGGACAGGGAAGGACGGGAGGGGACACGCGGGGCCAGGGAAGGACATGAGGGGACACGCGGGGACAGCCCCTCTCCCGCCCCTCACGGCCCCTTTAAGACGCCCGGTCACGTGACCGCGCGCGGCACGTGGCCCCGCTGCCAAGATGGCCGCGCCCGCCGGGCTGTGCCGCTGCCTCCTGCCGCTGCTGCTGGGCATGGGAATGGGCATGGGAATGGGCATGGGAATGGGAATGGGAATGGGAATGGGAATGGCGGCGGCCGCCGGCACCCCCGGCACCCCCGGCACCGGGGACTGCGGCTGCAGCGCCGGCCGGGCCGCCGGGGACGGGGCGGCGGCGGCGGCGCGGC
>VZUI01045128.1:0-19376 GCA_013401135.1 Cettia cetti
TCTCCCTACTCTGTGAAGAGAGTTCCCTAACACTTAATATGAGGCTCAGAACTGCACCCCTAGGCAGCACAGAATCTGGAAAACATTAAAGTTAAAACTTAAGGCATCAATGGGCCAGAGGATCAGCCTTCAGTCTGTCTCCAGGGTCTTTCCTAAACACTGAATCTTTCTGGTCACTGTTTTCAAAGTCTGACATAGTTCAGTTGCAGTGAGTGATAAGAGCTTGCTTTTCTGTCAAGAAGCTGGATTCCCACAAAGACAAAACAGAAATTTTGTTATTATACCTCCCTCTGATATATGGACTTCTGAAGGCATTTATCCCAAGAGATTCTGACAGCTTCCTGAAATACTGGCACCAGAGAATCAATCACTACTCTGTCTAGGAAGGCACATAGCAAGGTTCTGCTGTGCTTTTAAATCAGGAGGTGTGGAAGGTGTTTTTCTCTGAGTTGATAATTTCTAACTGTAGATAGTGGCAAGCTGGAAGGAGACTGAACTATTTTACAAATGCATGTAATTAATAATAATGGTTTCCATGGTTGTCACGAGGCTCAAGGACAAACTCTTAACAGCATGACTCCGGCATTTTAGTGGCTAAAAATATGTTTTCAGTCTACACTGGGAAATAGAAAATGCTGGCAGATGAAAAATTACATCCAAAATCATGAGAAGAGCTGCTGCTCTTTCAGTCTCACAATCAAGACAGTTGGGAGTAATATTTTGCACTCAAGATCTTCTGAATTCAAGGTGTACTACAAACTTGAATGTACCCTCAGAATTTGCTTTGACAGAGTTAGGGCTACTTCTAGCCAACTGTAAAGGAAGTGAGGTGCAGAAAGGTGCCAGGATCAAGCTGGCAGGCTTGTGGCAGAGACAGAGCCAGAATCCACCATCCCTCCCTGTCCCATCTGTACATTTAGGACTGACCCATGCAGTCCCTGTATGGAACTATCCTGTACCAAACTGGTGCAGAAAAAGAAAATCAAACCTGATACACTGAGCGTAAAAAAGCTTTAACAGGAACAGCTGTGAGTAAATAGAAGTAGTATTTGTGGGTGTTTGCCTAAATGTTGATAGTTAAATCCAAGATTCCAGAAGTCCCAGGGGTCCTCCCTGAAGGAGAGGCCAATTCAAAGAAGCTGGGGGTTATCTCCTTACTGAGAGGGCAGTTGAAGTACAGAACTAACTCACACTGCAATGATGGACATATTGAGAGTATTAGTAGATAAGCACGTAGAAAATTAAAAACCTACATAGAATGCCCAGATAAGTGGATAAACTTCTAGAGAATGCCTGGCTTTCTTCCATTTAATATCATTCTAAGCTGTTTATTTGATTGCAAACATGTTTTATATGTCTGCTGGGGCTTTTTTTTGTGGTTCATTTTTATAATCCTTCACCATCCTTTTTCAAGACCAGGATGGTACTCTGGCAGCCTGACTCTTAAGTTGCAGGAAAAAGCAAGGACAAATATTTTAGAGAATGAAATCAGTAATATAATGACAGCTGCTGGGTTTGAATACAGCATCTCTGGGTAAAGAAGGATCTTGGTGAAAGGGGAGTGTTCTTCTGCATGATTCACTTACCACAATGAGAGTGGAACTACCTGAATTAAGGCTTTCCTAGTGCATCCAGTGACACAGATCATTGAATGTTTGGAGCATTTAATTTCTGCTAAGACTCATGATTTTGCTGCTCTGTGTGTGACACTCAGCGTCCCACACCTTGGCATGGAACATAATCTTCTTGTGCTCATCAGAAAGCAGTTTTGGGGAAAAAAACTCCTTTTGGAGCCAGAATGTCTAACCATAATTAGCTCAGGATGCACTCTGGTGTCCAGAGGGAAAACGGGTTTGGAGCCATTTTCATTATAAAAGAGATACCTTATTAGTCCTGTGAAAATCTGCCAAGGTGACAACCCTCATTGATGTGAAAATTCAGCAACTAAAGTTCTCCTACTGATTTCAAAAGACTTCACAGGAGAGAAATTAGATGGGGAAAAAAAAGAGTTTATGGTAATTTTCCTTAGGAAAGAATTCTTTACAAGTATAATCTCTTAAATAAGTAACTGCACCCTTCATCCTGGCAGAGACAGTGTGACAGTGTGCATTTAAAGTGACTTATTTCAATATTAAGGAAATAGTAACCTGTGCTGCTGATGCACCTAAATCATAAAGCAGTATTGCAGGCTCTAGCTAAGAAAAATGAGCCTTAGTTTTCCCTGGAGCTGTGTTTCTCCTATAGTCCCAGGAAGAATTTTGCTTTGGAAAGCATTGAAGCAGCTGCAGGTAGAATATGAAGTGTCATTTCTCTAGATGCAAATGGCCCAGGGTGGTCCAAAGATGGGAGAAGACAGAGGGAAATAAGAGATTAGGAAGAAGGGGGATCAGAAAATTACAACATGAGTCACAAAACAGTTTTTCAAATCAGAAGGAGAAGATGACCTTGTTAATAAGAGATCAGGTCTCATGAAATATTGGAGTGAAAAAATAACAGTCATGTCATCTTCCCCTGGAGTGGTGGAAGGCCCTGCTTTGCACTTGCTCCATTTGCTTTTAATTCCTGATGCTCCTAGGGGGGCATCCCCTGATGAGGGGGATACACAAGGGTATCACTGGGGAGACACAAGTACAACCTGTGAAATTTTACACCTGAGGCCAATTTCAAGTACTTAGCTAAATATACATTTTGCATATTCAGTGAGTGAATTAAAATGTAAGCATGAGATAGAAACGTGATCATCCTTAGATCTGCTTTCCAAATCAGGGTTTTTGTGACTCTCCCTTTGTCACTGAGTGAATAGATGCCATTCCATGAGGCCTGGAAGGCCTTTGTAGTTCTAAATGCAGAAATGCTTACCTGGCAATGTTGGTATGTCAGTAACCAAGGTTATTGGCTTTTTAAAAATGCTTAAGCAAGAATCTGCAGTTCTCTGACACTTCTAGTTCTGTCCTGCTCCTCCAGGTACAAACTGTAGATAAAATTGCTTGGATATCCAAGCAGTGGCTATTGCTGCAATATCCATTGCTTGGATAGTGGTTTATTTCAAATATTTCATTTTCAAATATTGTTTAAATTAGTTTATTCCAAACACACATTTCCTGTAGGTGCATAATGGATATGCAAGCATAAGTTTTTGATTTAAGCATAATGAACATACAGAATTATTGCTTAAAATAACATGTCCTCATAAATGAATTTTAAACATTAGGATTTTAAGGGTATATTGGAAGACATAACCATTTTTCCTGCAAATCAACAGATCTTTATTTTATATATATATATATATATATATATATATATATATATATATACCTAATCTCTCACTACTGTTAGGGATCATAAAAATCACTAAGCTCTTCCCCCCAGGATGTTGCCCAAAATTATGTTTATTCCATCTTACTATCACCAAGACTTACTACAGGGGTCCACAGCTGATGACAAATGTCAGCTCTTTCAGTAGAAGTTAATTTGGAAGAAAAGCAACCCACAGATATGTTGATGGATCCTTTCAGATATTTCCATGATTAATAATTCAACAGAGGATGATTTGAGCTCCTTACAAATTTAGAAAGCTCTGATGATAAATATACCAGATTAAGGAACTGGAAAGCCATAATCCTCTATTTCTACATGACTTTGAAACAGCTTTAGGGAATATATGTTGGATTGCCAACATATCTCTCTTCGAAGCTAGGAGATCCTGTTCAGAGGAAAGGACACTTTGGGACCCACGTCTAATTAGTCTGTGGCCTTTTTGCCAAAATGCATAACATTCAACCTTAGAGAACAAAGTGCACGTGGTCACATGACTGAAATGCTGATAACCACTGAGAACACCATCCTTCAGTGGCACTTTGATCTCTGAGGACTAGCCTAGGACTAAAACTCACTCTGTTGCTCTTTTAATAGCCATCAGACCATATTGTCTGTCAGAAATAATACACTGCCTGCACCAAGATGTGACCCAGTTGGTGACAGCGAATTAAATCTCACTATGCTCCCTTTACAGCTCCTTTGAGATAAAGATCATATTATCCATTACCTTTGTCTTTGTAGAGCATGTAATTTCATATGAAATTTACCATTTAAAGGCTAATAATATGTTTGAAGCTCTGTATTAGATGGTCTTTGGTCACTGCCAAGAGGGAATGAAGCTGGCACCGAAAGTTCATCCAGGTAGATAGTAAACAGAAAGAGTAAAACCAGATTAGTGAGAATGGGGTTTAAATTTGCTCTGCAAAACTGAGTTCTGTAATGATATATACAATAAAATAATATATACAAGTGAGAATACATTTCTGTATAAAAATTCAGACACAAGCACGAGACTTTTAAATAGCATAGTAAATTCTGTATTGTTTAGCTTATAGATAAACTGGGGGGAAGGATAAGAAGGAAGGAATATACAGGAGACCTTTCTGTCTACAAAGGTACTTCTTTTCTTACTGAAGGGGCAAAAAATCATCATTATGACACATCTGGTTCTTCCTTGTTTCTACTTAAGAATAAAAATTTGATACATATTTTGTGCTTATTTTTGTCATTTATTTTCCTATCTCCATTTTGTACATCTATTTATATCTGTACACATATACATCAGATATATGTATCTATATGATAGCCTTGGCAGCTTGTTCTTAGAGGAATGAACTCAAGCACTCAGCCCCATTGGCTGCTAGGAGATTTGGCAAAGGGACACCACTGCTGAGCCATTTCAGGCATTGCTCTCAGATGCTTCTCAGGCCAGCACCTCATGGAAATACTGAGGCAGAGTTTCTCATGGCTTGCTAATGCCTAGCTTTTAAAAGAAAGAGCTGGGAGATGTAAAATAAGGCAGAGAGCAAAGAAGAGGCCATTGCAGATTTTGTTTGCTGGTGGAGATGAGACTGCAATCTCAACATTCCTTATCTCTCCCTTATCCAGGGATGCACAGCCCCGGGCCAGGCCCGTACCAGAGGAGGTTTGAGGAGGGTGTGGGGGAAGCTGGTGTGCTTCTCCAAATCCCAGGGATACTAAAGATGGCAGAGATGACAGCAAAATTCCTTCCATCCTCCCAGCCTTTCTCAACAGTCACTTCCCACACTTTTTATTCACTTCAGAAAACGTAAGGAGCAGAGTCACCCCCCCCCCCCCCCCCCCCCCCCCCCCCCCCCCCCCCCCACCACTGCCCTGGCTGCCAGTTAGTTCTAATTGCCAGCACATCAATTACGATGCATTAATTTCTGGTTCCATTCCTCCCTTGTTTACCAGACATGATGTCAACCCAGTGCTTGGGTTGTATCAGGAGCTGTTTTTGTTTCCTGGCCTTCAGCAGGCATCCTGTCCACCCTCTCTCACAGGCCATTGTTACAGGCAAATAGGACATTCTATGAAATGTCTGTCACGTAAAAATCTAGCTTACAGTCTGGTTCTAGTATGAGAGTGTCTCCTATGGACTGCCCATCTTTATTTAAATGTTAAAGCTAATGCCATTACAAAGTCAAATTACTCTGCCCTCTAGACCTGTAATAACATTTAAGTAGGAAAAGTATTATGCTCTGTGTTCACCCTGACAACTCCTGAGTGCTCCTGGTACCAAGAGTATTTCCACAAGGGCAGGATTGGTTTTATTCACCCACTGTGTGCAGCATGCCAAGTCATTCTTTTCGCATTTTGCACTAATTAAAAAATAAACATGTAGTATGACAAGTTAGGTTCAGACATTTCTGAAGGACAGACCTGCATACAGCACATCAGCTGATACTTTGTGCCCTCAGCTATGACTTATCCCTATTCTTTTAAATTACGTTTGACTGGTTGATCAGTTCATAAAGTAAATGGGCAGCTGCAGCAGAGAGCAGACATTTTAATAGCAGAGTGCTGTAGACATGGCTGCCTGCCAAAGAACACGTTGTTAAAGCAAGCAGCATAAAATGAAAAATTAAGATATTGGCACCACGACCTACTGGTAAGAGCTGAGGGTCAGTAAAGGACAGAGCTATAATCTAAAAGATTTCTTCCACTAGATTAAATTTAGGACAGGCAAAGCATCTTTGCTTTGGAGAAGTGTTCTGCAGTGCTGGGAACTGAGGCAAGTCTCCAAACAAACATAGAAGGCCCTGTTGCTGTCCTGGCCACCTCGGCTGCTCTGCTTGGCAGCTGGCAACGTGGTACAATCTCTCTTTATAGCACAGCTGTCACAGCTGGACATAACAGCACCCAGATCAGTTCTGAAATGCACATTCTCAGTAATCAATACTTAAAGTATGTGCTTCATTTAATACTCTGCTTTGGCTATTGTTTATTTATTTGAAATGAAACATCAACGTTTTATTGAAATTGCCTTTTGACTGAAACAGATGCAGAATAACAGCAGTGAGAGAAAAGAATATATTCTGGTACTTCTTCCTCAGTGTCTGCCAGAGTTATCACCAGTTAACAAACTCTGCATAAAAAAAAATGGTTTAGAGAAATTCTCTAGTTAAATGGCTCAGCATTCATTATTCAGGAACTGCAAGCATGAGTGCACATCCCTTCCTCTGGGTGCATACATTGTGCTCCAGTCTTTGCTTACTTATCATCATGTGCTGGTAATAGAGTTGAGATTTTCTCATTGCTGTCCTATACAATGACTATGGTGTAGCCTGTGGTGTGTCTTTATTCCCCTCAGTAATTCTCCTGTCACTGTGACCTACTGCCTCTTCTTTGACTCTGATTTCTTTGCAGAATTGTGTTTTACTCCACAGACATGTTTAAATAGCTTGTCAGCATCTCTATACCATCCCATTTATTTCTGTGCCTGAGAGTACTCTTTCCTTTGGAGCAAACTGGACATGAACAATTAAGCAAACAGCTAAAACTGAGATGATGAGGCTCTTCAATAATGTCTTATAGGACCTGTGACAACATTACAGTATAAATCAAAATATTTTTTGCTTGTTTGTTTATATGGAGTCTGTCTAGGAGTATTCCCAGTGATCCCTGGAGAGCATAGCTAATCATTGAAGCCTTCTAAACCTGTAGCTGTTCAGAAGCAACAGGTGAAAGTATCTACAGATTTCATTATTTGCAATCACTTAGGCAAAACCAAAGGTTCGAAATCCAGCCTGCGTGTGTGCCAGGAAATCTTGTCAGCTCAGTGTAGTGAGATTTTCCTCCACAATGCAGAACAGCTCAGAAATTTCTAAGGTGAATCATCAAGAGTGTCCTTTGGTGAATTTTTATAATAAAGCTAACGCTTTCAATGATTTACAAGGTGTGCAGGAACTGAGCCTGAACATCTCCAGCACGATATTCATTATTCATCCGTGTAAGTCGAGCAGAGCTCAGCTTTCCCTGTGCTGCACTGGGCAACAGAGCAGTGTGTGAATATCCAGAAAGCAGAGCCAGCCCTGCCACGTGAGGTGATGAGAACAGGGAGAGGGAAGGGCAGCTCTGCTCAACCACGTGGTGCCAAACACATCCCAGGACCTGGGGGTTCTTGTGCCATGTCCCACTGCACTCACATGGAAGAGCAGGAGGTATAGACCTCCCCAGGGATCTTTTTTTTCCCTCTTCACCCCACCTAAATCCAGCACATTACCTGTGGGTTCAGACCATCTCATTACCATTCCTACACTTTAAGGTTAGGATTTTAATGTGAGGTGTTTTTCTGACCTTGCTCCAGATTATTTTTTCACACCAGGAACGAATTACTATATGAATAATGGTGCTTTCAGATATTTTGGGTTAGGAAGCTATTCAGAAGACCTTGAGAAGCTGACTTCTTTTCAGTGACTTAATAGAAGCAGATGAAATCAGGAAAAAAATAGCCTTTTTCACATGATACATTTTAACAGGAAAGCATGTGATGTTTGTACCATTATCTAAATTTTCTTATGCAAATCATCTCAACAGGGTGTGAAATGAAGAGTTGTAGTTTCATTCTCCTAACCTTCTTCCACAAAAGTTTCAGCTTGGATAACCCAGTGTCTCCCACTCTAATCAAAAGGTGTTTAAAAATGCAAGTGTCTAACATATATAATCAGATATAGATGTTTTATAACTCCATCCATAGGGATTTTTTGGGCTTATCCACATCGGTCCTAATTGATTTTGACCGTCCACTCACTTCATTTTAAAGCAGCCAGATAGGCTGGGTCAATTTCTTGCTAGAAAATTGAATTACATTTGCATTATGCAAACACGGGGTGATGAAACGGGCTGGATATAAGGAAAGGTTAAAATCTGGTATAGAAAAATCATTCTGGCTCTGCTTACACACAACTTTGCTGTCCTGGGCTGTACCGTTCAGGACTACTACAAACACAGACAGTAAGCTCCCTTCCATTTTTAGCAGCATTATTAAGTCGACCTGAAAAAGTGGGACAACTGAGCAGCTTAATATCCCTCTCACAATGTGGAGGCTAATCTCTCCGATCTTTATCCAGGATGCTCCTTCTCCGGGACACCTCTCCCTCCGCCCTGTCTGAGTCCCGCAGTGATTGGGGTCACTGGGGCAGCCACACAAGCACGAGGCTGCAAACCCTGCTGCAGCCCAGACACGGCCACAGGGCACAGGGACATCTGCAGCCGGGCCACGCATCCCCACGGGTGCCCCAAGGCCACAGAGTTTCTCCCTGATCCTCAGCTCTGTGAGAGCAGGCGGCTTTTAAAGCCTCATTTGTCACTAGGATCTCTGAACAGAGAAACAGAGAAACCCTACCCATTTGTCTCTAGGATCTCTGAACAGACAAACAGCCCTACCCGTGGTTAAGTGGCCACATTAAACAGGCTACACCACCACATTCCTCACTGAGGGCTGTGTGGAACACAGTAAGTCTAATCAGGGGCTGAAGATTGAAGGTGAATATGAATAATCTTTATCCCAGTGTCTCCTGCACAGCAGACTCCTGTCAGCATTTTTGCTGATAAAATTGAGCTATAAATATGAAAGGCAATTTTAAGGGGAAAAACTTAGAACACAGTTGTAAATTAGTGAGTCAAATATGGCAGTAATGAGTGCAATAAAAAAATGCCAATTTGTTGCATCTTCTGGAGATGAGAGTCTTGGCGTAATAAAATCAATGTACAGGCTAAGTATGATCGAGGTTAAAGTGATACCAAGGCTCATTTGTTTCAGTTCCTTTGCAGTCTGAAATCCTCTCTTAAATCTAAAGGCTTCAGTGACATCTGCTGTTGAAGACCTATTTAATTAATTAGTTGTAATTTATCAGATATTCCTTCTAAGTGAATTCTTCTTCCATGGAATTCCTACTATTCAACTCTGTTTGCAAAGATTCCTACCACAACTTTTTAATCTGATCAAAATGCTCTGAAACTGAGCTCTTTTGTTGTCCTGTTCATCCCACAAGATGTTAAGTCATTCTTGCCTTTTTGAAGCACAGAATTTTTCTCTCTGCCGTGGTCCTGCCCTCCCTCCCAATTTTAATACGTGGAGATTGCATGAGCATGTGTTTAATGCCAATAAAGCTATTTCCAATTTGTGTTCAAACCCAGTGGTGGAATAGCAAAATGGAGTTTATGATCAAAAAGCATCCATGACAAGAGGAAACATGATCCCAAAGCTTTGTAAACTAATGCTTCTATGCTCTTACAGTAGCCTTTAAAGAGCAGAAAAGAGGAATTAATCTGTGCTTCTCTTTCATGTGTGATTTTAATGCTTCCAAGAGCACAACAGAAAGCCTTTAGTCCAAGAAGTTCAAGAAATGCTTAAAGTCAGGCTAAAAGTCTGATTCTTCACCTCAGGGCAGAGATAGAATTATTCAGAATTAAACTCCCTGCACTGCAGGTCACACCTCCAGTTATGTGATTTGGTGATTTCTATCCTGGATAAAAGGTGTTGTGTCAATGTAATCCAAGAACAAAATATGGCCTAGCACTAGCCAGGATGTGCTGTCTAGTTGCATCTTTTTCTTGTCATTCTGACAAGGAACCCATTGTCACATTAAAGCTCATGGCCTGTGATGCCCTGGAGTTAAGGCCACAGAGTTGGGCTCCAGAATTTTCCATCCTGCTTCTGCTGTAAAATTTGCTGCATTAACTTGTGTGAGGCACAAAGTGAAACCTTCAGAAGCATGCAGGATTTCTGGATGTTCACTTTAGACAGCAGATTTGTCTTGCAGAGGTGTCCCCAGAGCAGCAACAGGAGTGACTGGCACATGGGAGTGGTTTGCACCCTTCAGACCCAGTCTGCCAAGCTGCTCACCCAGAAATGGGAGTGCTCAGCATTAAAGAGCCCCTTGGCAATACAAACCTCCTGTCCCTCTCAGAGGGGTGTGCTTGACTCAGGAATTCCCCACTCTTTGGGCCCTGCTTGTTGGTGCTACAGCAGTCATTGGTTTGTTGAGCTGTCAATAATACAAAGTAAAATGTGTTGTAAAATCTGGACTACCACAGCCCAAAGCAGAAAGGGACTTTTAAATTTTATTTCATCAAAGCATTCCACTTTGAAGGTTAGAAGTGACACCTGAAGGAGTGAAATCAAGCAGCCAAGGGGAAATCTGCCACTGCCCCACCAGACTTTCAGTCCTCCACACCACTGAAAACCTTTGGGGTTTAAATAGTTACTAAACATAGGATTGTATTATTTATTTCTGATCTTTTTTGACTGTGGCTGTGACTGAAACATCCTTTCTCTTGAGCATTTTGACCTTGGATGCAGCTGTAGTAAACAGAACTAGTTGAATTTAATTTTTTTTCCTCACTGGAATGGATCCAGGTCGAACTTTAGCACCATTTGGAGATGCTTTAAGAGTTCCTGTACAGCTGCCTAGGCAGAGCAGGATCCAAGGGTGTGAAAAGTAATTGACTGAGGAAGAGAGACCTCTATCAAAGAGGTAAGCATCAGCAATCCATAAATTTAAACAACTGAACTAAGTGGGGTAGGGAATCTAAACTCCACTTTAGTTAATCCTTTTAGGAAAAATTGATGAGCAGTGTAGAATGACATAGAAAAAAAATAAAAGGAAAAAAAAAAAAGAGAAGTCTCTGTCTTCCCAAAGTGTTTTTACAATGCATTTTAAAGTTGGCTACATTATGCATTGCTATTTATTATTTCATTTCAAAGCTGCATTTTTCATAAGACTTTTTGCCAACATTTATCAACTGAAAAAAGCTGCTTTAATATGGAAAGCTTACTCCAAGGTTATTTCCCTATTTTTGGGATCAAAACCACACAAGTGTTGTACCACTGTGAGGTTTCTCTTGCACAGAATAAGCAAATATTTCTCAGTTTGTATTTTGGACCTTGTCCCTTCTTTAATGAAGTATTGGTTGTATTTTTACTTATTTGTATTTCTGTTAGGTTTCTTAAGACAAAAAGTACAAAAATTAGAAACTTGTATTTAAAGAAAAGGATATTATTTCTTATTCTTTAATTAAACATTTATTCTTATTCTCAATTAACTATTATATTCTAACATACAAGGTCTAATTAGCAATATTCCATTATTCAACATTCTGCTAAGTCATATGATACATTATCCAAGAAATTTTCTTCCACATTTGGACTGTATAAAAAAGTCTTCCATAACTGATTTATTTTTCCATTTCAACCGAAGTGGGATATGGATAATAATTTATATCACTTCTAAAATTCCTGATACTCCAAAATAGTATATAGATCCCAAAACATCCCATATTTCAGCTGCCACAAATGGCAGTAGATTTTCATTATCAAATAATTTACAGTGAGTTTAAGTCAGACTTTTCAACATATGTTCTTCCTTAAATAACTTTCATTAGCAATTAAAGACTTCATCCATAAGTGGAATACTTAAACACAATGTCTCTGATTATCAAGACCAAGACCTTGACTGCTAATTGCACATTTTCATACAAGTGAAACATTGCAAGGTTGACTTGCAAAAGCCACTGCAAGACTGCAGCACTTCCTTGCTTTCATTTTTCCAGGACCCCGTGGGACTCCAGCTGGGAGTACCTGGAGCCAGCTCTCATCACCTCCCTGATTTCATGTCCCCACAGCCAGGCACAAAGGAACCTGGGCTGCTTTAGTCCTTGCTAAGGGCTCAGAGTGCAACAGAGCACTGTCCCCTGGAAGCTGGGGAGGGGCTGAATGCAGAGGTGGGTAAAACTTGGACTGCCCTGTTTCCTCAGGGTTGTTGTGAGCCCTTGCTCATATTCACCCAGCTGGTTTAAACAATCCTACCCTGTTTCTGCACCTGCTGCAATTGATGTGAAATGCCTCCATTCCCTTTTCCATTCCCTTGCAGTTATGCCCCAAAGTTATCATCTCCTTTGCAATGGCTGAAACCTTTTTTCAGTCCTTTGACTTGCAAAAATGACCAGAAATATGAGATCAGAGGGGAAGCTACTCAGCCAGTACCTGTTCAAGCCCAAGAGCAACCAAACCAGTCTGAGTCTGAGCAATGAAGACTGGTGTTTCCATCTGAATGAACTGTTAGTTCTATCGATTACTTGCAAGTGAATATGAAATAATACTTAGCTAAAGTTTCCAGCTAATGCATTTATGATCATTCTGAGCTAAAATTTACCCAAACATTACAATGACCTAAATGAGAATTAAAATGATTGCCTGCAGAAGCCCCAGCTCACTCCCATTTGTGTGCTAGACTGAAGTTTGGAACACCACAGTCCTAGAAACACCCTTGAGCACACTTTTTTAAAAGGCTGGAAGGAACAGATGGCTTTTGAACCCTGATGCTATTGGTGCTGTCGGCATGATGGAGCACTGTACCCTCATTTGTACTGATTGGGGTCAAATCAGCTCTAACCTGTAATTTACCCTAACCACTGAGTCCTTTTTCCTAATTAGAATATCTGTCATTACCTATTCCTACAGCAATGATAACCTGCTGAACTCTAATGAATCAATCCCATCTGCCTTGCTCTGCATATCCTCGGCTGCTCAGAACCAAAAGAATTCATCGTGGCCCAGCAATCACAAGTGCTGCTCCTCGTATTGGGATGCAAATGGAGCAGTTATCCTGGGCTCAGCTGTGATTTTCTGCAGGATTTTATTACTGGAGGGTTTGTAAGGTCATTCCCATGAGAACCTTTAACAGTCTGCAAGGCTAAACACGAAATACAAAAGCACAGGTGCTGTTCTTCAGCTGAGAAATGATGGTCTTGTGTGAAGGGGAGAGGTGAAGGGCACCCAACAGCTGCAGTCCATCTAACCCCAAACCTTAAACTTCACTCAATTCATAGATTACAACTGAATTCTCCCAGCTTTGACACCTGGGTAAGATCAGAGGCATCTGAGCATCACCCAACAGGTAACAGATGTGATCCTGGCAGCCCTCACACGGTGATGTTCAGAGCCCTCACAGTGCAATTATGTGCTGCAATAGCTCATTTTATCCTACCAAAGACGCCTTCCAGGCAGGAATGCTGAGGAGGGCCCACGTGCCACGTGTTAAGCTCAAAAACAATTTGGAAACTGCTACTTATTTAAAGAGGATTTAACTACTGATTCCAGCTCATTCTGCCATAGACAGGAGCATTTTGCAGGATAAAGAGGACAACAGCAGTTAGATTACTAACATTGCATCTGGTTTAAAAACAGTGTTCACAGGTCTACATTTTGGGGGAGATTTCCTGTATTTTCACCCCATAATTCTGAATATTCAATATACTTTATTGCCTTACAAGTTTTCCTTTCGTGCTTTTCTTCTTGCTTTCGTGCACAACTTGCTGTTTCTTTCTGTGTTGAAAAAGGCCCATAAATTAACCAAATGGATGGAAAATTTCTAGAAACTGTTGTGTATTTGATACTGCACTGACTACAGTGCAAGAGTCTGCATTTTTCTGGAAGAGGTCTGCTCATCCCCATTGTTTTGCAATAGAACATTATCAGCAGCCACAGCGAGAGAGTTTTAGGGAATCTGGAGGCCATGGCCATGTTTCTTGAACCCAAACCACTGGCCATGCATTTGCCTCCTGAAGGGATGGTAAAGAAAGCACATGCACCTTTCTAAATTATGCTTTTAAATTTTTCCCCATTAGTAAAACTGTAAAAGTGTACAGCAGCTGTAGTGGAGCAGGGAGACAACTTGAACTTGGAAAATTATTTATAGATTGGGAAAATTGAGAACTAATCCTTATCCTTTACATTATCCATTAACTCAGAGAAGATCCCAGGTGTCTGAATGAGTTACAACAGTGCAGCAGAGCTGCACAGAAGTTGCTTATTTGTGCATATCAGCAGTGGCAGAAAAAATCTGCTTTGATCAGCCTCACAAGACTTTTATGTGAATATTCTCTTTCCTCATGAGGGTGTTCTGTGACACACAGCCTAGTTATGCTGGCAGGAAGATTTGAAGTCTCAAGACTGGCTGCTCTGTGCTGGCCTGCAATTACACCAGTGGCTGAGAGGGTGGATTGATTGAATTGTTACATTATTTTGGCTAAAACACAGCTGGGCTGATTTTATGTGCAGCTCAAGAGATGCTGCTAGCTTTTCAAGTTCATCACAATTCCCCCTAAATGAACCAGCTTTACCATTGCCCAAGGGAAAGGTTTAGGAAGATTGAGATTGACAGGTGAGAGGTTTTCCCACCAACTCTGTCCTGCTAGATCTTGGCAAGAAACTCAAATTTAATTTCCAGGTTCAGATATTTGGTTCTGGAGCATGAAGAACAGAATGCTTGTTTCTGGATTTCTCCACTGGCAGTTGGTGATCTGCCAATAAAGCACAGATGCAGCTACAACCCCCAGATATTTTGTCAGGATCAGAGTGATTCTGTAGTGACAGATTCCATACCAAGTTCTCCAGAAGGGATGCAGCAGGGATGCATTTTTATAGAGAGGGATATCAGATAAGGGCTGTCCAGCTGGCCTGAGGCTCTCCTGGGTCTCACAAGCCCAATGGCAGCAGCAACACCTATGTCCCATTAGAATTAATTATGAAAAGAACAAGTTACTTTCCAACAGCTTGATTTACTGTTTTCTTTCTAATCTTTCTAACCTGAGTTAGCAAAGGAATAGAGGGCAACTGCCAGCTCTGATACAACCTCAGGACAGGATTTGCTGATGTCTGTTGGCATCTTACACAACTGCACCAAGCAGCCAGAGCTCAGGAAATGTTTGTACACTGATCTAAGGCACAGGGTCTGACTCCTGGGGCTGTCCTGTGCAGGGCCAGGAGCTGGGCCTGAAGGTCCTTGTGGTTCCCTTCCAGCTCAGGATATTTTGTGCTTCTCTAAACTGAACAACAGGCTTTGCCTAGGACTTGAATGCTGTGTTACACTTTTTCATTTCTTGGCTTCTCTGAGATTTTAGAATTCAAAAGCTGTGCTTAACTATTACTTATAATAGAATCCAGTTCTATTAACTGAACTGTAAGGAAATATATTCATGTTCACAGAATAATTATCATATGACTTAAAATAAAACTTGACCTATACTTAGTTAATCATATAATGGAAATTTCATTGTTCTTGTACATCATGTGTTTATACTTCTCAAACATCTACATAAAGTCAACATTTTATGAAGGGCTGAACTATTTTACACATTGACTATTTGATACCATAACTAGAACAAATTCAGACAGAGAACTGCCCCACTGTACCCTCTAAAACAAAGAAGCAAACCTAAAAAAAACCTAAACAAAAAAAAAAATAATCTGGGTTTCTCTGGTGGTTTGACCAAGGTTGGAGATGACAGGCCCACCAAAGCCCTTATGTGAAAAATATTTTTGAGTTATTTCACCATAACAGTTATTGCTACTATTACACATATTATTCTCCCTTGTTTATCAATGATAACCTATGCTTATTTCTGTTTCACCTTGACAGATAATAGATACTAACTTAATATTTTTGTATTACTTTATTAATGTGGAGCTTGTAATCACTAAACACTTTTCAGTCGGTGGGGTGCTTGTCAGCAATGCCAGACAGCATGGAGTAAATCCAACCCAGCCAGTCACTCTGGAGAAAAAGCTTCAGGTGGCTCCCAGCCAATATTGTGGCACCAGTGAGGAAACAGGACAAATGCAGTGCTGTCTGGAGGTACAGATTTGCAAAACAGACACTTTCAAGCTGCCCAAGCAGAACTGGAGTAGCTTTCAGGGTCTGTCTTCCTGGTGTTGGAGTGGCAGTGACAGGAGTTGCTCTAATGTTTTATCTAAAGCCACTGAGCTACAGGTTTCAAAGGAGCCTATGAAAACAAAGCACAGCGGAACATACCTCTGGACACTTGCTGAAATCTCTTGCTAAACCAAAGCTTTAGATAACAAATAAGATCTGGAAAATCTTCTTGCACAAGCACGAAATCCTATCCCAGTTCTTCCCCCACTAATCTCCATGCAGTTTGATATATAATCTCAGAGAGGAGGCACTATTAGAATACTGGGGAGATGCAAGTGTTAGCAGTTATCTCCAGTAGGAGCATGGACAAACATTTTGCAAGCAAACCCAAGGGCACTCTTATGCTGCAAAAGCTTTTACCTCCCATCAGCTTCAGGAATACTCCTGATGTTTCCCACAATGTCAGTTCCAGTAAGACTCTTTGTTTTCACACTTTTCAATTATCCTAACAGCATGTTAAAGTGCAGAACACAACCTTTTCTTTCCAGGCCACGGTAATGAATGTTTATGGAGGATCTAAACTATTATTTACAGTAGTATTTGCTTATGAATGTGAAAACAGAGTTTAAGTGCACCAAGTCAAACTCTGCAGTGCTGCCTGCATGCTGTTCACCTTTGGTACATTCTGTCCTTGGCAAGGAGCTCCTCTTGTACCATCAAAACAACAGGAAAGCTCCTCCATGTGCTAAGGAAGCACCAGAGCCACATGGGTTAATGGAATGGGCCAGGGAATTGATTTGTCTGCAGTGATACAGCAGAATGATGCACCACAGGATGACACTGCAGAATGAGGGACTTGCACCCAAGGGATCCAAGAGGAATTTTTTTGGTATCTGAGCACTCTATATAGCTATCTAAAATAGATTTTAATGTGCTTATGAGACTGAAATGGACCTGTATGAGGGCATCCAGAAAATTCTACATCAACAAAATATTTGCCACACAGTTTAACTTGCAAATGCTACAGAATTTTCTTTATATTTAATACAAGGGAAAACAGCTACAGGACATTGATTTAAAAAAAATCAAAATTCCCCCCACCCCAGTCTGTAACAGCTCTGCTGGCTGCAGGCTGGAATGCATTCAGCACAAACACTGCTGATCCAATTTCATAAACCAGCTTCTCTTTCTTTCTCTTTTGTCCATTGTATGCAAATAGCTTGAAAATTCAAGAAGCTACCTCAAATTGGATCAACGGGCTAATCCCTTGGGCTCTTAGCTCTTACCATAATCATAATTATGGCAGTAATAACAACAATCAGAACAGTAAAAACAGTCATTTCTGCAAAGCCTTTACCTTGTGGCTTCCTAAAATCTCTGTGGTCTCCAATGGGAGCGCTCCCGAGGCCGGCTGCAGCAAGGCAAGGACACAGCTGTCTTCCAGGGACCTGGCCAGCTGCATGAGGGTCATTTAATTTTTTGTCTTACTCCTTTGTTATCAGTCTGGGAGCTTCTGAGGCAGCAGAGGCTGCTTGTGCTGGAAGCCTGACCCTAGCCACTCCAGAATATTACCTGTGTTACCTTCATCTGGCTGTGGGGGCTGTGCTTTCTGAGACACCATGTTCAGGAAGAGCACAGTGGATGCTCAGGTTCCCTCCTGGCCATCCAAAGAAAGTTTCTGCCCAGTAGCCCCGGGAGCTGTGTGTGTATTGAGCGTATTGTTACCCTGTCAAGGCACTCAGCCTCCCAAAGGTCACTTCCCAAGGGCACCCTGCAGTTCTGGAGGAGAGCAGGGCATTAGTGCTGCCTCACCCCGGGCTACAAAGCAGATTAAAGCTCCCTCTGGTTCTCCAAAGCACCCTTCTTTAGTTTAAGCCTGGCTACGTGCAGTGTGAGGAACACATTGAGGGGTTAACCCCTCCAGGTGTATGACAGCTCATGGGAGCTGTTTGAAAATACCCAAACACCAAACCCAGCCTAAACAAAAGGGGAGAGCAAATTCGAGGAGAAAAGGGAAAAAGTTTCAGCAGATAGCACAGGAACAGAGCATGCTGTGCATCTGCTCTTGAGTTACTGCAATGACATTTGGAGCTAAATTACCAGATCTAAATGGTGATGCAGTAATTCCAGTTTAGGAGCTTTTTCTATTCAGAATAGCCATTTTCTTCCTTTTATAACTGTCTCAAGCTGCACAATAGCCTGAAGTAGACAGTGTAAGTTCTAGCCTAGAAATGCTAAATGAACAGCATGGCCTTTTTTAATTAGGTGAGTAAAAAAAGTTTAATTTTAACATATCCTTGCCACATACTCCAGCAGGTGATATGTCCATCTACCTAACCCAGCTCACAGGCAGCACCTAGGGATGGGAGATTCCTACTTCCCACTGCATCCAAGCCCTTTTGTATTGTATAGGCAGTCTTTATTGAGCACCCTGATCACAAATGGCAGGAATCAGTGCAGGACATTTTTATGGACTGCCCTACAAACATTGGGTACTGGTGGGATGTGCAGGTTTTGGAGATTTCTGGATGAGTCACTTCTTTCTATTCCAGTCACAAGCACCTCAAGGACAGAGATTTTTTTTCCCTCAACTGACAGATAAGCTGCATCAATACCGGGTGCTGTGATGGGGTTTCTGTACAGAGGGATGCTAGGGTGTATAAATCCTTGGCACTCAGAGCCATTAGAGCACTAAAGAGCTCCTATAATCTGCATATCCTGAGCCAGAGACTGCCCCTGCAGCAGGGGGGACACAACCTGGTCGACCCTTGCAGGACACTCCACAGTGAGGGTGCTTTTGCCCCACAGGAGCTGGGGAAGCCCTGGGGTCAGGCCAGTTGGCCCCAGAGCAGCTCAGTGCCTGCCAAGGCCCTGCTCGATCCAACCCTCTCCTGACACTGCTGAGGCCTGTGGTTTACACCTGCTGCTCTGCAGGCTCCCAGCCCAGTGATTAACCCCAAATCCCTGAGCTGGAAGCTGCTGAGGGGCTCAGAGCAGAGCCAAGCTCAGCTGCCTCAGGGAGCCCTTGTGCTGGGAGGCTGGCAGAGCTGCTGGGGAGAGCAGCATGGGGAGAACAACAGCTGGGACCCATTCCCACCTCTCCTTCCTCACCAGGAAACCTGCACACTGCTGGGACCCATTCCCACCTCCCCTTCCCCACCAGGAAACCTGCACACTGCTGGGACCCATTCCCACCTCCCCTTCCTCACCAGGAAACCTGCACACTGCTGGGACCCATTCCCACCTCCCCTTCCTCACCAGGAAACCTGCACACTGCTGGGACCCATTCCCACCTCCCCTTCTGTCCTGGGTTATGGTGTGGAATGTATTCTATCACTATCTTCACGAACTGATAAATCCAATTGTTGGAGCAGTGCT
>VZUI01045132.1:0-18455 GCA_013401135.1 Cettia cetti
CCGCAGCATCCACAGCCCCCCCCCGCATGCACAGAACCCCCCCATCCATGGAACCCCCCCCATCCACGGACCCCCCCCATCCACGCGCCCCCCGCCCCCACACCCCGTTCTCCCGGGGGCCGTCCCTCCCCCGCTAAGGCCCCCGGCCCGGTGGGGGGGGGGGGCGCTATGGGGGGGCGCGGGGGGTGCCGATATTTTGGGGGCCTCAGACGCCCCCCGGACGAGCCCCACAACAAAGGGCAGGGCCGCAGCGCGAGGGGGAGGGGGGCGATCTGCGGCAACCCCCCCCCGCCGCCGCTTTAGGGGCCGACCGTGCCCCCCCCCCCCCCCCGGCTCAGGGCGTTTCCGCTCAGTGTAAACACAGCCCCCCCCGCACTGGGCAAACTGGGAGTGCCTGGGATGGGGGGGGGCACGGGGAGAGTCTCGGGGGGCACTGGCCACACCCAGGGCCTCCCCCACCCCAAAGACAGCTTCTGCCCCCCAAACTGGGGATACCGGACAGCCCCCCGCCCGCACCCGGGGGGTCCCCGCACCCCCCGCGCTGACTCACCCCCACCACGACGCTGTCGTCCCCCTGGAAGACGGGCAGGAATTTGTCCCCCCGCAGGATCTCGGCCTGGTTGAGGGGCCGGAACCGGCACAAGACCTTGATGCTGCACTCGGAGCTGGGCTCGGCCATGGCGGGGCTCGGGGGGCGTCGAGAGGGGGCGGCTGGTGCTGGGGGGCGGGGATGTCACCCGGGGGGCGCTCACAGCCTAAGGGTCAGGTGGCACCGGGGCGCAGGACGGAACCCGGGTATGCCGAGCGGTACCCGAGGGTGCAGGATGCTGCTCAGGGATGCAGGATGCTGCCCGGGTGGTACCCAGGGATGCAGGATGCTGCTCAGGGATGCAGGATGCTGCTCAGGGATGCAAGATGCTGCCCGAGGATGCAGGATGCTGCCCGGGTGGTACCCAGGGATGCAGGATGCTGCTCAGCGATGCCGGGTGGTACCCAAGGGCTCGGGATGCTGCCCGGGATGCAGGATGCTGCTCAGCACTGCAGGGTGGTACCCGGGGATGCGGGATGCTGCCCGCGCCGCGGGACGCAGGATGCGGCTCAGGGATGCAGGTTGCGGGCTGCAGGATGCGGGAGGCGGCGCCGGGCGGGGCTGACGCTCCGCAGCTGCCGCTGTCGCCGCTCCTGTGACCGCTGCTGTCGCCACTGCAGCCCCGGGACCGGGGGGGGGGTGGGGGGCCGCCCCCCCGCGCCCACTCCCCCGCCTTAAGGTGGAGCCGCCCGCGGCTCTTAAGGTGGACGGAACTGGAGGGGGGGCCGCAGCCCTGGGAATGGACCCCCCCAGATTGCTGATTCACGGCGGGGGGAGCAGGACGGGGTGGGAGGACGGGACCTTGGCTCTGCTGGGGAGGGGGTCGGCGCAGGGCCAGCCCCCCCCCGGCCTCTCTGCTGAGTTTCCGCCCCCCCCCCTCCCCCCCCGGGGGAAGGCAGCTGTCCTGACTCATCCCCCCGGCACACTGGGGACTCTCCCCCGCCCCTCCGTGTGACCCCCCAAATACACCGGGGGTGGGGTCCGGAGCTGACCCCGGGGGTCTTCCGCCGCTGGAAGTGCAGCCCCACCTTGGGAAGCAGCCCGGGACAGCCCCCATGGGTGCCCACCCACCTGCGTGCCCCCCAGTGCCACCCGGCCTGTGCGTGCTCCGTGTGACCCCTTGTAGCCCCGTGACCCCTCCGTGTCCGTGTGTCCCCTGTCCCGGCCCATTGTCCCCTCAGTGCCGCCCCCGCGCCGTCTGCCCGCTCAGGCCCCGCCCCCGCCCGCCGGGCCCCGCCCCCCGCCCCGCCCCTGCGCTCTCGCCTCTCGCCCCGCCCCTCCCCGCTCTCGCGAGATCCGCCCCGCCCCGGCCCTGCGCGGCCATTCCGGGACCCCCGGCAGCGACCCCCCCAAACCGACCCCCCCCTCATTGCCGACCCCCCCAAACCGACCCCCCCAAATCGACCCCCGCCATGGCCGACCCCAAGTACGCCGACCTGCCCGGCATCGTGAGTGAGGGGCCGGGCCGGGGAGGAGCCGGGGCACTGGGGGGGTGTAGGAGGCTTCGGGGGGTCTGAGGGGGTCAGGGGTCTGGGGGTGCTGAGGGGTCTGAGGAGATCGGGGGGGAAGGGGGGATCAGGGAGCATGGAGGGGATCTGAGGGGATCAGGGAGCATTGGGGGGATCTGAGGGGGGCTGAGGGGTCTGAGGGGATCGGGAGGGAAGGGGGAATCGGGGACCATTGGGGGGATCTGAGGGGGGCTGAGGGGATCGGGGGAGTCAGTCGGGATAAGGGCGCTGGGAGAGGATGAGGGAGCTGCGGGGATCTGGGGTGTCTGAGGGGGCCAGGGGCTCTCGGAGCAGTGAGGGCTGTGGGGGCTGCGGAGGTCGCAGAAGGACGGCTCTGAGAGGAGGCAGAGCGGGTCAGGGGGCTCTGAGGGTGCTGCAGGGGTGTCCCACGATGGTGAGAGGATCCGGGCGGAATTTGCAGGAATTTAGGGATCTGTGGGCACTGGCAGGGTCTGAAGAGTTTGGGGAGGTCCGAGGGGATTGGGGGGAATCTGAGGGGGTTGGGAGCCTGGGGGGAGAGTTACGGAATTGGGGGGGTCAGGGGTCCTGAGGTGGAAGAACCTGAGGTGTGAGGGCACTGGGAGGGCCTGGGGGGGTCAGGGCAGTTGGGGGGCTGGGGGGATCAAGTGATTTTGGGGGCTGGTCTGAGATTGGGATGGCTGACAGGGTCTGGGAACCAGGGGGATTTGGGGGCTCTGAGGGGCTGTGGGCCTCTGAGAAAATCTGTGGGTGAGCTGAGGGGTCAGGGTGTGTGGGAGCATCAGCATTTGGGGCGTCTGTAGGAATGGGAGGGAGCTGGGCTCGGGAGGTGGCTTGGGATGCCAAGGAGCTCTGGGTGAGGGAGGTGCCAGGGAGGGGCTGTCTGTGTGTCTGTCTGTGGGTCTGTCTGTGTACCTGTTTGTGAGTCTGTCTGTGTGTCTATCTGTCTGTGTGTCTGTGTGTCTGTCTGTGGGTCTGTGTGTCTGTCTGTGTGTCTGTCTGTGTACCTGTTTGTGGGTCTGTCTGTGTGTCTGTCTGTGTGTCTGTCTGTCTGTCTGTGGTCTGTCTGTGGGTCTGACCATGGGTCTGTGTGTCTGTCTGTGTGTCTGTTTGTGTGTCTGTCTGTGTGTCAGTCTGTCTGTGGTGGGTCTGTGTGTCTGTCTGTGTGTCTTTCTGTGTGTCTGTCTGTGGGTCTGTCTGTGTGTCTGTCTGTCTGTGTGTCTGTCTGTCTGTGGGTCTGACCATGGGTCTGTGTGTCTTTCTGTGTGTCTGTCTGTCTGTGGTCTGTCTGTGTGTCTGTCTGTGGTGTGTCTGTGTGTCTGTCTGTGTGTCTGTCTGTGTGTCTGTCTGTGGGTCTGTCTGTGGGTCTGTCTATGTGTCTGTGGGTCTGTCTGTGTGTCTGTCTGTGTGTCTGTCTGTGGGTCTATGTGTCTGTGTGTCTGTCTGTGGTGTGTCTGTCTATGTGTCTGTGGGTCTGTCTGTGTGTCTGTCTGTGTGTCTGTCTGTGGGTCTGTCTATGTGTCTGTGGGTCTGTCTGTGTGTCTGTCTGTGTGTCTGTCTGTGGGTCTGTCTGTGGGTCTGTGTGTGGGTCTGTCTGTGGGTCTGACCGGGTCCCAGGGGGAGTGGGAGCACCCCGGGATCTTTGGGGTGACTGTGGGACTGGGACCCAGAGCTGGGGGGTGTCAGGGGACAGTGGCAGTGAGCAGGGGATGTTGGAAAGGCAGCTGGGGGAACGGGGACAGTCAGCAGGGGCTGTGGGGACACGGGGACGGGCTGAGGGTGGCACATCGGACACGGGGTGGGCTGTGGGGCAGGGCTGGGCGGGGGTCCCAGCGCAGGGCGGGGGTCCCAGCGCAGCCCCTGGTGCCTCAGGCCCGGAACGAGCCCGACGTGTACGAGACCAGCGACCTGCCCGAGGATGACCAGGCCGAGTTCGAGGCGGTAAGGCCCGGCCAGTGGGGGCAGCAGCAGCTGGACCAGACCCCCGGGACCCCCCGGGACCCCCCAGCACCGGCACCATGGCAGGGAACCAGCTCCCACCCCCGCAGAGCACCACAGCCTGCACAGTGACACGGTGACACACACCCCACGGTGACAATGTCCCCCCACAGTGCCAGTGTGCCCCCCACGGTGACAATGTCCCCCCACAGTGCCAGTGTGCCGCCTGTGGCAGCCTGCCTGTGCTTTGGGAGGCAGGAAGGGGACAGCTGGACACAGCCTCCCCCAGCAGGCTGGGTGTCCCTGTCCTTGCTGTCCTTGTCCCCAAAAGGAAGGGGGCTGCCAGTTCCCCAACCCCTCCCGGGGGGAACAAGGGGTTCCCCCTAAACCTGCTCTGAATAGTGGGAGGTCCCCAGGCCCATTCTTGGGGGCAGCTGCACAGTGTGGAGTGATGGGGGCTCCATCCTTGTGGGGCTCAGGGGACCCCCAGAGTGTGGAGTGACACCGAGTGACACCGAGTGACACATCGAGGGGCCTGAAGCACCCCCAGGGCCCGAGGGATGACGGGATTCTGTCCTCAAGGGGCAAGAGGGACCCTCAGTGCTGGGGGCACACGGGGGTCTGTCCTTGAGGCCACTCAGCAGAGAGGACCCGCAGGGGTGTGGGGGGACCCCCAGATGTGCTGGGGAGGACGAAGGGAGTCCAGGGGTCACGGCCTGAGGGGTGACTTGGTGCCCCCTGAGCCAGTGAGGGGGTGCCAGGCCTTGGGGGTGCAGGGGTGCAGCCACCCTCTGCCATCGGTGCCGTCGGTGTTTTTGGGGTCCAGGAGATTGGCACAGGCCCCTGGCATGGAGCAGGGGCCCACCAGGTACCCCCAAATCCAGAGGGGGCAAAGATACCCACCCCTGTGAGAGCCAGAGCAGCAAGATGGGCTGGAACAGGGCTTTGAGCCCAAAGCAGACCCAGAGAGGTGACGGGAGGCAAGGGATGGGGGGTCCTAAGCCCCCCTGCCCCAGGGAGCCCTTCACCAGCTCTGGGGTGTTGAGGGGTCCATCCTCCGCCTCGGGGAGCCCCCCGAACTGACCAGGGCTCCCCCCGCTTCCCCCCCGCTCCCGCCTGGCCTGGACTCAGTTTGCACAAGTAAGCGCGGCCCTGCTTTGGGGTGCATGGGGGGGCACTGCTGCATGTGCATGGGGGTCCCAGCGCTGTCCCCTCAGGGCTCCCCCTGCTCTACTGGGGGTTTGGGGTGCCCTGCGCTGCCCCCCGTCCCCACTCTGCCTTGCCCTCTGCATCCTCTGCCTGCTGCCCGCACTGCCCACCTGGCCTTGGGACTCCCGGGACCCCCCGGGCTGGGTCTCGCTGCCCTGGGGACACTGTCTGGTCAGCCCCCTCACCACTGCCAGCATTGCATGGGGCAGATGCTGGGCTGGGGCAGCTCGTGGCCCTTCAGAGCCCCCCCAGGCTCCCCAGGGGCTCTGGGGTCCCACTGAGTGCTGGGGTCCTGTAGGGGAGCCGGAGCTCCTGGAGGGAGTTATGGGCTGATCCCCAAAACTCTGGCCACGTCCTGCTCCCCTCCAGGGCACGGCCCTGCTGCCCCCATCCCCGGCTGCCCCGGGTGTGTCCCGCTGCCCCTCCTCCTGCGGGGGTCCCCAGCCCTCGGGGGTCCCCATCCCGTGGGGTTCCCTGTCCCGCGGGGGTCCCCAGCCCTCGGGGGGCGGCGGGCGCGGGCCGGACCTTCTAACGCGGATTTTGTCTCTCTCTCCCCTCTCTAACCTTGCTCTGACTTTCTCACCTCTGGGAAACGCCAGGAGCTGGTAAGCGCCCGTCTCCCGGCCGCTGTCACTGTCCCTCAGCCACTGTCACCCGCTGCCACCCCCCGCAGCCCCCTAACGCTGCCAGCGCTGCTCCCGCCGCTCTCACTCCCCGCAGCAAACCAGGGCTCCCCGAAACCACCCGGGCCAGGGCCAGCGGGGCCGGGCAGGGCCTGCGTGGGGGTCCTTTGGGGCCCCCCAGAGCCCTGCTGAGCTGGGGACCCCCTTGATGGCAGCAGGGGGCGAGGGGAGCCCGGACACGCCGGCTGTGCCCACCCTGCCTGGCACGGGGCACGGCCCCTCGGTCTGGGGGTGCCCTGTGCCACTGCCCCCCTGAGGGGCTCAGCCTGAGGGGCAGCCAGAGGGCAGTGACAGCCCCAGAGGGCCGGGGGTCACCCTGGGGAGGAGGTTGTCCTGCCCAAATGCAGCTGGGGGACAGTGACAGTCCCACGGGGACAGGGGTCACCCTGGAGGGACCAGCGATGGGTCCTGGTCCTGGCCAGGGGCTGCTGGAATGTTCCACGGTTTGGGGTAGGCTGAACCTTGGGGGTCCCTGAGCTGGGCCAGGCCAGGGGCCCAAAGTCCCCACACGGCGCTTGGGGCTCCTCTGCCTGCTGGGCTGGGCCAGACCAGGGTCACCAAGCCAGGGTCTGCTGTCCCCACCCTGAGCCAGGGGTCCAGTGTCCCCACTCTGGACTCTTGTGGGTTCCTCCCCACTGGGCCAGGCCAGCCTGGGCGTGTGATGTCCCCACCCTGGACCCTTGGGGACGTGCCACATCCCTGCCAGCAGAGCCCTTGCTGGGGCCTGTGTCCTGGGCAGGACCATGCCAGCGCCCCCCATCCCACCCACGCCGTGTGCTGGGGTGGTGGCAGCCCTGGGCCCCCCGTGCCCGTCCCTGTCCGTGCTGGGGGCGGCGGTGGCAGTCTGGGAGCGCCCTGTCCCTGTCCCTGTGCCTGACGTGGCTCCGTGTGCAGGAGGAGCTGAGCAGCACCAGCGTGGAGCACCTGATCATCAACCCCAACGCTGCCTACGAGAAGTTCCGGGACAAGCGCCTGGGCACCGAGGGTGTGGGTGAGCTGGGGGGCTCCGGGGGGGCTGGGGCTGGGCCAGGGGACCCCCGGGGGGCTGAGCCCCCCCTGCTTTGCTGCGTCACACCCGGCTCTGCCTCTTGCAGATTTCTCTGACCGCATCGGCCGGACACGGACGACAGGCTACGAGGCTGGAGAGTACGAGATGGTGAGTGGGCAAGGGGCACCCCCTCCTCCCCCACAGCCTGGGACACCCCTGTGTGCCACAGGTCCCCTGGGACCCCCGGGGTCACCTGCTGCAGCCCCCAGCCGTGCCTCACAGGTGCCAGCTCCACCAGCGCCGTGCAGCACCGTGCTGGTCTCTGCCCAGTCCATCCCAGTCTGCCAGGCTGGGAGCCCCTGTCCTGACCACAGACCGCTGAGGGTGCTCAGGACAGCGCTGGTCACTGGTCCTGGGTGGAGCTGGGGGTCCCAGGGTGGATCTGGGGGTGGACCTGGGGGTCCCAGCGTAATCCTGGCTGGCTCACGTTCAGCTGGGTGTCCCCCAGGATCCCCAGGCCTTTCCTAGGTGTCCCCTCCCTGACTCGGTGAAATCCTGTCACCCCAATTCCCCAGGCTGTCCCTCAGGACCCCCACAGGGGGGCTCAGGGCTGGCTGCAGTCCCTGTCACCCCGGGTCTGGGTGAGAGTCACCTGGCTCCTTGGCCTGCTCCGAGGGGTGACATCTGTGTCCCCTGGCCTGGTCACTGCGGCCCGCCAGGCTGGGCCATCGCCCCCTGTGCCAGCCCAGCTTGGGTTTGCTCTGGAAACAGCTGGGTCTGGGCAAAGAACAGGAACCCCCACATTGCACCAGGGGCTTGTGGCCCCCCAGAGCCACCCCAGAGCTTCAGAGCTCGGGCCAGGAGGAGGAGCTCTGTGGGCACTGAGGTGGGAGATGCTGGGGGTGAGGATGAGGAGCTCCATGGGGAGGAAGATGAGCTTCATGAGGATGAAGATAAGCTCCAGTGCAGCCCTGTGGGTTCAGGACTCTCCTGGGCTGCTCCAGCCCAGCCCCACTGTCCCCATCAGGTTCCCTTAGGTGCCACCTGAGGTTCTGTCACCTGAGGCTGCTCTGAGCTGTCCCTGCAGGCCTCACCTGCTGCCAGCACCTGTGAACCCCCTGAGCCCCGTGAGACCCCTGATCCACCATGACTCCTCCAACGTCCCATGAGCTCCCCTGACCCTGTGTGAGCCCCCTGAGCCCCCTGACCCATTTCTCCTGCAGCTGGGGGAGGGTCTTGGTGCCAAGGAGACGCCGCAGCAGCGATTCCAGCGGTTGCAGCACGAGGTGCAGGAGCTGCTCCGGGACGTGGAGCAGATCCAGGTGAGCTCTCACCTGTCCTGGGGTACAGCTGGGGGTGTCATAGCACCTGTGTGTGGTGGTGAGCAGCCACCTGGCCCAGGTGAGCTCCCAGCTGTCCCAGAGTGTGTCCCAGGGGTGACACGACCCTTGTGTGCCCTCAGAGCTCGGTGAAGGAGTCGGGGGCTGAGGAGGAGCTCACGCCCATGGCCCTGGCGAGGCAGGTGGAGGTGCTGAAGCAGCAGCTGCTCAGCTCCCACCTGGAGAAGGTGCTGGGCCCTGGTGCCGCCGTTGACTTTGCTGACCCCGAGGGTGCCCTGGCCAAGTGAGTGGGGGACAGGACCCCGGGGGGGCACGGCATTGTCCCCACGGGGTGGGGATAGGGACCCTGCCCACCTTGTCCCGGTGCCCACCGTGTCCCCTCCTGCTGTCCCCAGGCGGCTGCTGCAGCAGCTGGAGGTGGCCAAGTGCAGCAAAGGCACCGCGGGGAAGGGCCCGGCGCGGGACCCCGCCCCTGCCGGCGATGCTGTCACCTTCGAGCTCTACTGGAGGCCGGAGCAGGACCAGTTTGCCCAGTCTGCCAAGGTGAGCAGGGGCTGCTGCCCCACTTGGGGGGGGTCTCCGCCGTGCCAGCACCTCACCCCAAACCTCACAGGTGTCGGAGCTGGAGAAACGCCTGGCACAGCTGGAGGCGGCCATGAGGTGTGAGCCTGACAGCCAGGTGAGTGCCCAGGTGAGGGGGGCTGCCCTGCCTCCCTCCTGGCCCTCTCCTCTCCCATCCTTTATCTGCCCCCTCCTGCCCCACTGACGCCCTTTCCCCCCACAGAACCCGCTGCTGGTGGGGCTGAAGGGCTCCAGCCTCATGGTGAGTCAGGCAAGGGGGGTTTGGGGGGACCCTTGTCCCCCCCTGCCCTCAGCGCTTTGGGGGGCTGCCATACCCCCCCTCACTTGCCTGCCCTCCCCAGGACACAGTGCAGGTGCTGCAGGCCAAGGTGAACGTTCTGGACATGGCTGTGCTGGACCAGGTGGAGGCTCGGCTGCAGGTGAGGAGAGCTGGGGGCCACTGCTGAAATTAGGGGGCTGAAACTGGGGGGCATTTCTGGATTTGGGGACCCACTGCTGGATTTGGGGTCTCCTTCTCCCCCCACACCAGAGCGTCCTGGGGAAGGTGAACGAGATTGCCAAGCACAAGGCCACGGTGCAGGACGCTGACACCCAGAGCAAGGTATGGGCTGTGGGGCCCAGAGGCCACGGGGGGGATCCCAAACAGCCCCCCCGGGCTGTGCTGAGCTCCCCAGGCTGCGCTGACCCCCCCATGCACCCCCCCAGATCCACCAGCTGTACGAGACGCTGCAGAGCTGGGACGCTGTGGCCAGCGCCCTGCCCGACGTGGTGCAGCGCCTGGTGACCCTGCGGGACCTGCACGAGCAAGGTGAGGGCCGGGGGGCTCGGGGACACCGGGGGGGGGTCTGCCCACCCCAGCACTAAGGTGTGTCCCCCGCCAGCCACCCAGTTCGGGCAGGTGCTGGTGCACCTGGACACAACGCAGCAGGAGATCGCGGGGGCTCTCAAGGACAACGCGGTGCTCTTGGCCGAGGTGGGTGCCCCTGGAGCCCCCCTCAGCCCCGGCCCCGGGGTCCTCACCTGCCCCCCATCACCCCCACCCCACCTGCCCCCCCAGGTGCAGAAGACGATGAAGGACAACCTGGCCATCGTCGAGGACAACTTTGCCGACATCGATGCCCGCATCAAGCGGCTGCAGAAGTGACCAGACCCCGGGACAGCCCCCGGGGATCCCCTGAGGACCTCCCGGGCACCCCCCGCCACCCCCTGGGCTCTGTGACCCCCCCACGCAGGTCCCAGCTGCTGCTTGTAAATACCCTGGCCTGGCCCCCCGCACATCCTCCACCTCATCCCCACAGGGGGCTCTGCCCCCCTCAGTCCCCGCGGGGGTCATCCCTGTCCCCCCTGCTCCATCCTCGTCCGGGGGTCTCCGGTGCCCCCTGTACCCCAATAAACAGCTCAGCTCCGGGTGTGTGTGCCAGCTTCTCTGGGGGGGGGGCAGGAGCAGGGCCCCCCGGGCTGGGGGTGGGGTGGGCACCAGGGGAACCTCTTGGAGCCAGGACCCCCAGAAGGGTGAGGGGCTGGGGGGCAGCTGGACCCCAAAGACGGGGGAGGTGTCCCAGGTGCGTCCCCGGCCCTGCTCCTCCAGGCCCCTCGCAGCCCCGCACCCCACCCCGTGTCACCACCTGTCCCCGACAGGTGCCACCAGTCCCCCTGTGAGGGTGAGGGGATGGGGGCTGAGCGTGCCCGGGGGGCTGAGGCCCCCCCCGGTGGGCTGAGACCCCCCCGCCCCTCCTCCCGTTAATCCCGGGGAGAACGAGACCCGGCGGCACCGAAGCCCCGCCCACACGCCATAAACCACGCCCATTCCCGGGCAAGTCCCGCCCCTCGCCCCTTGCCCGCTGGGGGGTGTGGCCCATTTCCCGCCATTGCATCATCCCCGCGTGACCCTCCCGCGCGCCGGGCGGTGCCGCTCGTCCCGCCCCACACCTGCTCCCATTGGTTGGCGCTGCCCTGCCAATCACGGCCCTCGAGCTCCCATTGGCTGTCGCCGGGGCCAGTGTTGCGTCAGGCTGCTCTTAAAGCGGCGCGGCGCGGGGGGCAGGGCGCAGCGCGGGACGATGCGGACGAGGATGAACCGGGGGCAGCGAGCGGAGCGGGGCCGGGGGGAGCCGGGACCACCCAGGAAGGTGCGGGGACGCCGCGGGGCAACCCGGGCACCGGCCCCGAGGGACGCCCGGGGGGCGCTGGCGGATTGTTTCCGCTCGGTCCCAGGAGGGGAACCGGAGCGCCCGCAGCCGCCATCGCGGGACGGTGACCCCGGGGGGCGGGATGGGGTCTCGACCTCCGGCGAGCCCCCCCACTTGGGGGTCACCGGTCCTAACAGCACCCCCTCCTCCTTCCCCAGGCATCCAGGAGAAAGTGCGTCCTTGCCGACCACCACACCTGAGAGCAGGTAAGGGGACACCCCCGCCATACGCACACACCTTCGGGTCCCGGGGCCAGCCCGGTCACCGGGGTCCCGCCCGCGTCACTCCCTCCCGTTCTTCCCTCCCTCCCGCAGCCCGCGCCGGGCCCGAGGAGACAATGGCGGCCGAAGGGCTGTGGGGGCCGGGCGGCCCCCCCGGCTGGGAGCTGGAGGGGTGGTACCAGGACCTGCAGGAGGTGCTGGCGGCGGAGCCCCCCGGGACCGCCCCCACCTGGGGGGCTGAGCAGGTGAGCGCGGGGCTGGCAGCGCCCCCGGGGCGGGGGGCGCGGTCCCCCTTCCATCCCCGTTCCTGGTTCCCGCTCTCTCCGCAGGCAGAACCGGGCCCGGGGGGCTGCGGGCTGGACCTGGCTCTGGCCGAGGAGCTGCTGGAGCTGCTGGGGCCGGAGGGAGCAGCTCCAGCGGAGCCCCCGGGCGCGGCCGCCGGCGGGAGCGGCCCGGCCCGGCCGGGACCCGCCGAGGAGGAGGAAGAGGAGGAGGCGCGGGGGGCGCGGAGGAAGCGGCGCGGCGGCCCCGGAGCTCCGCGGGAGCGGGACGGGGAGCAGCGGGTGCGGGAGCTGACGGCGCAGAACGAGCGGCTCCGCGCCGAGATCCAGCGGCTCAGCGCAGAGGTGCAGCGCACCCGGGCCGCGCTCATCGACCGCATCGTCAACCTGCGCCAGGTGTAGCGGCTGACCCGGGGCGGGCCGGGACACCGACCGCATTGTCAGCGCCGCCCCACAGCTGGGGACAAGGACTCTGCTGCCCCACGGACTGGGCGGGGCAGCCCTATGGACAGATGGACTCTGCGGACAGACGAGTGGATGCAGCTTGTCCGTGCCATTGTACAGCTCTTGTCATTTATTATACTCATTAACCACAACCAGCACGGCCCAGTTCGGTTCCTGCAGGCACCGGGGCCGCTCCTCTCCCCTGGGGCTACTTCTTCCGCTTGCCCTTGGGCACCTCGGGGCTCCGGCCTTCGGCCAGCGCCAGCTGCTGCTTCAGCTCCAGCAGTTTGGCCACCTGGGCGTCCACCTGGGCCTTCTCCACCTGGGCAGCCTTCAGCTGCCTCACCAGGTTGCCCTGGACAGGTGGGAGGAAGGATTTGAGGGTGTGATGAGGCTTTGCAGGGGATTTAAAGGCCCGGCAGGGCCTGTGTCCTGTGCCCTGTTCCCCCTCACCTGCTTGGCCACCTGCTCCGTCAGCTCCTGGATCAGTTTGGGGTCACCTGGAGCTGCAGCAGGGTTGGGGGCTGGAGGGGGGGCTGAGGCTGGGGCGGGCTCTTTGGCCTATAAGAGGAAGAGAAGGGGATAAACTCCCCTCACTGCTGTTCTGGGCAGGAGCAGCTCACCTGGGGCAGCACCAGGAGTTACCTGGGGCTCTACAGCAACACTTCTGGGCTGGGAATGGGGAGGGACAGAGAGGGAGGGGCTGCAGGTGCCCAAGGTGGGGAAGCTGTGGGGGAAGCCCCCACTCACCTGCCCTCCCCCGAAGCGCTGGCGCAGGGCTTCCACCTGCTCGGGCTCCAGCTTCTGGAACAGGGGGCTCACCTGGTGCCAGCAGGGACAGAGGGGTCACACCTGCGGGGTGGGCACCTGCCCGTCCCCGTGCCCCCAGCCCTCCCGGGCCGTACCGTGCCCACGCGGTGCCCGGCGGGCAGGGTGCAGGTGAGGCCGGGCCCGAGGCCGCAGCGCTCGGGGGGGATGCGCAGCTGGCCCTGGATGGCGGCGCTGACCCCGGGCACGAAGGGCTGGAGCAGCGCGGCCAGCGCGGCCGCCACGTTCACCGCGACGCCCGTCACCGTCCCTGCGCGCTGCCTGCGGAGGGGACGCGCCCGGTGACACCGCTGTCACCCCTCCCTGATCGGTGACCCCCCACGGGTGACCCCCGTGTCCCTCTGCCACGCTCAGGGCCCGTACCTGTGTGTTGCCTGAGGGGACAACACCTCCGTGCCCCTTGTGACCCCCGTGCCCCACTCTCGGTGCCTGTGGGCGGGGCCGTCAGGGACACCCCTGTGCCCTGCCACCATCAGTGCCTGGGGACAGGGACCTCTCCGTGTCCCCCCGGGACCTCTCCGTGTCCCCCCAGCTCCTGGCTTTGCTCCATCCCTGCCCTGAGCCCCCATCGGTGCCAGCCCTGACAGGACCCAAGAGACCCCTCCATGGCCCCCCCCATACCCCCCAATCGCCCTCCGCCCCCTCAGATCGTGGCTGTGCCCCCAATCCCCATCTGTGTCCCCTCCCTGTCCCCCGTGTCCCCTCTGTCCCCCACTCATCCCCACCTGTCCCTCTCGTCGCCCTTGATGCGTTTCCAAGGCTCGTTCACCTGGATGTACTGGTTGCCGTGGCGGGAGATGCTGAGCACGCACCTGAGCGCATCGCGGATGCTGAGGGGGCAGGGGGGGCACAGGTGGGTCTGAGCACCTGCAGGGCAGGCTCTGCCCCCCCTCCCCGCGTTTGGGACCCCCAGGACCCACCGGACTTTCTCCATCAGCTGGTGGTACTGGCGCATCTCCAGGGTGATCCTGGCCAGGAGCCGCTGGTCCTCAGCCGTGAGCACCATGTCAGGTACCACACCTGCAAAGAACTTGCAGACGAACATGCCAGCCCTGGGGACAGGGGACAGGCGTGAGCACGGCCTGGGGACAGGTGTGAGACAGCCTGGCGACAGGGGACAGGTGTGAGCACAGCCCAGGGACAGGTGTGAGACAGCCTGGGGACAGGATGGGGACAGGTGTGAGCACAGCTGAGGACCCTCCTCCCCGCAGTGTCCCTGCACCTGTTGATGAAGTTGCCCAGGTTGTTGAGCAGCTCCGAGTTGTTCTTGAGCAGGAGGTCGGCCCAGGAGAAGGCGCTGTCCTGGCCCTCGGGCCGCAGGTACAGCAGGTAGAAGCGCCAGACATCGGCGGGGATCCCGGTGTCCTTGGCCATGTCCCCGAACACGCCCACGCCCCGGCTCTTGGAGAACTTCCCGTCCTCGTAGTTCAGGTACTCTGGGGACAGGTGAGTGCCCACTGTGGGGAGCTGGGCCCAGGCAGGCAGGTAACGGCCCCAGGCACAGAGCAGGGAGAGCGTGGGGTCCCAGCACCTGGGGATCCCCAACACCTGGGGACCCCTCACAGCTGGGGATCCCCAACACCTGGAGATACCCACACCTGGGGACCCCTCACACCTGGGGACCCCTCACAGCTGGACATCTCCAACACCTGAGGACCTCTCAACACCTGGGGATCCCCCACACCTGGGCAGCCCCCACACCTGGCCCCGTACCTGTGGCGATCAGGTGATTCACCAGGGTGTAGTTGTCATCGGCGCCCAGCAGCGAGCAGGGGAACACAACGCTGTGGAAGGGGACGTTGTCCTTGGCCATGAAGTTGTAGAGCTCCACCTGGCAGGTAGCAGGACAGGTGGAGATGTCAGTGAAGCGTCTTGCTCTGTCCACACCTGCAGCATCACCTGGCTCCTACCTGCTCGGGGTTCTTCCACCACCGCTCCCACTGGTCCGTGTAGTTGGCCGTGATGGACAGGTACCCGATGGGGGCGTCGAACCACACATAGAACACCTGGGGGAGGGCGGGACCTGGGCAGGTGAGGCCAGCAGGGAGGGCCCAGCAGGGCCCCCCAGGCAGTGCACCTGGGGCCAGGGGGGACCCACCTTGTCACGGAAGCCGTCGAGGGGCACGGGGGTGCCCCAGGTGAGGTCGCGGGTGATGCAGCGCGGCTTGAGCCCGTCCCGCAGCCAGGTGCGCGTGATGTGCCGCGCGTTGGCCGTCCAGTCACCTGTGGCCCAGGTGCGCTCCAGCCAGGCCTCCAGCCGCCCCTCCAGCTGCGGGGAACACAGGTGGGACACCTGAGGCTCCCGGGGGTCCCCATCCCCACCTCAGTGCTCCCGCAGGGGCGCGGCTCACCTTGGGCAGGTCCAGGAAGAGGTGCTGGGTGGGCATCACCACCGGGGTCCCACGGCAGAGCTTGCACTGGGGGTTCTGAGGAAAGGTGGGGCAGGAAAGGTGAGTTAGGGACATCCACACAGGTGAGGGGAAGCGGGGGGGTCCCCAAAGGTGGGGCTGGGGGGCACCTGGGGGCTGCTGCCCTACCTTGAGCTCCACGGCGTTGATGAGCTTCCCACACTTGTCGCACTGGTCCCCGCGGGCCTCGGCGTAGCCGCAGAAGGGGCAGGTGCCCTCCACGAAGCGGTCGGCCAGGTACCGCCCGCAGGTCTCGCACCTGAGCTGCTCCAGCGTGTCCTGCAGCAGGAACCCCCGCGCCAGCAGCCGCTGGAAGATGTCCTGGGCGATCCTGGGCGGGAAGGGGAGGCCAGGTCAGCCACAGGTACCCCCCAGCCCAGGTGGGGCTGACCTGGCCCGCAGGAGCTCACCTGGCCTGCAGGAGTGTGGGAAATAGGTTTGTAGAAAAATGAACTGAATGGATTTGTCTCACATGAAGGGTGAACAGGTACAGGTGTTATAATTCACAGCATCACAATCAAAAACCATTTGTGAACTGCCAGGCTTTGAGAATTCTCTACAAATCCGTTTCCCACACAGGGGCTCTACCTGTCCCGCAGGGGCTCTACCTGTCCCGCAGGGGCTCACCTGGTCTGCTGGGGCGTGGTGGTGCGGCCGAAGTGGTCGAAGGAGATGCGGAACCAGGTGTAGATGTCGGCGTGCAGGGCGTGGTAGCGGTCGCAGAGCTGCCGCGGGCTCAGCCCCTCCTGCAGCGCGCGCGTCTCGGTGGCCGTGCCGTACTCGTCCGTGCCGCACACGAACAGCGTGTTCCAGCAACGCAGGCGGCTGTACCTGCGGGCACCTGGGCGTGGGCGCTGGCACCTGGACATGGGCACCTGGCACACCTGGGCATGGGCACCCGGCACACCTGGGCATGGGCACCTGGCACAGCTGGCATGGGCACCTGGCACAGCTGGGCATGGGCACCCGGCACACCTACTGGGCACATGGCAAAGCTGGGGGGCATCTGGCACAGCTGCTGGGCACCTGCCCTGGGCACCTGGCACAGCTGCAGGGCACCTGGCACAGCTGCACATGGGCACCTGGCACAGCTGGCATGGATGCCTGGCACAGCCAGGCATGGGTATCTGGCACACCTGCAGGGTACCTGGCACACCCAGACATGGGCACCTGGCATAGCTGGCATGGGCACCTGGCACACTTGCTGGCCACCTAGCTAAGCTGGGCACCTGGGGGTGGGCACCTGTCACACCTGGGGGACACCTGTCACACCTGTGTCTGGACAGCTCTCACAGATGCAGGAGCACCCATCACACCTGAGCACGGGCACCTGTCACACCTGCAGGGGGCATACCTGTCCCACAGGTGAGCAGACAGCACAGCAGCCCCTCAACAACCCCCAGCCACCCCCTGCTCATCACCCCATCCCCCACTACCCGCTGGTCCCAAGGAGGTTTCCTGCGGCTGGCAGCACCTGCAGCTGCACACCTGTAACAGCTGTGCAGGTGTGCAGGACGCACAGCCCCCACGTGCACACCTGTAACACCTGTGCAGGCAGCACAGAGCCCCCACATGCATACCTGTAACACCTGTACAAGTAACACAGAGCCCCCACATGCACACCTGTAACACCTGTACAAGTAACACAGAGCCCCCACATGCACACCTGTAACACCTGTAACACCTGTGCAGGCAGCACAGAGCCCCCACATGCACACCTGTAACACCTGTACAAGTAACACAGAGCCCCCACATGCACACCTGCACACCTGTGCAGACAGCACAGAGCCCCCTCATGCACACCTGTAACACTGTTAACACCCGTGCAGGCAGCACAGCCCCCAGCCCCGGGCAGGTTCCCCGAAGCCTCACCTGGCGAAGGTGTCGGCGCTGAGCACGCAGCCGATGATGTTGCCCAGGTGAGGGACGTTGTTGACGTAGGGCAGCGCGCTGGTGATCAGGACGTTCCTCTCGCCCTCCACAGGTAACCTGGGCGGGCAGGGGGGGGTCAGAGCAGCGTCCCCACCCCCGCCCGGCCCCCCGGGCGTCACCTGGGCACTCACACAGGTGTGCGCGGCTGCGGGGGCGGGGGCAGCGCGGCGGGGCCCCGAGCCCAGAGCTCCACGGCGGCGGCGATGTCGTCGTCCGTCAGCATCCGCTCCGCGCTCTCCTCCTCCTGCGGGCACCAGGTGAGGGGGGCTGCGCCCACCTGTCCCCCTGCCCTCCCCCCCGGGCCGGGTCTCACCTGGGGCTCGTGGCGGGGGCCCGGCAGGGGCGGGGGGTGCTGCGCCAGGTGGGTCCGCAGCTCCCGCGGCGCCTCCGGCAGCAGCGCGGCCGCGGCCCGGCACGGCTCCCACTGCGACATGGCCCGGAACCAGGAGCGCAGCACCTGCAGCTCACCTGCAGGGACACGGCGGGGTCAGCCCGGCCCGGCCCGGCCCCTCCCGAGCCCCCCCGGCCGCTCTTACCGGGCAGACTGGTCTCGTCCTGCAGCACCGGGAAGAGGCTGCCCCACACCACCACATCAGCCACCGACACGGCGTCCTGGGGACACGGGGACACGGTGGGGACTGGGGACACTGGGAGGCACTGGGAGCGTGTGCTGGGGACACTGGGAGGGACTGGGAGGGACTGGGAGCGTGTTCTGGGGCACTGGGAGCGTGTGCTGGGGACACTGGGAGGGACTGGGAGCGTGTGCTGGGGCACTGGGAGGGACTGGGAGGGACTGGGAGCGTGTGCTGGGGGCACTGGGAGTGACTGGGAGTGTGTGCTGGGGACACTGGGAGGGACTGGGGGCTGTTTCCCACACCGGGGTCAGCAATGTCCCGCCCTCCGTGGGGACAGGGCTGGGGACACACCTGTCGGGCAGGTGACAGCGAGCTCAGCCCCCCACCCCACCCAGGGCCCCCCACTCACCCCGGCAAGGTGGGTGGTGCCGCTGCGGGCCAGATGCTGCTCCAGGTGAGCCAAGAGGGGCTGCAGGACCCCGAGGGCGTCGGGCCCCGCCCGGCCCTGCACCAGCCGCAGGTAGAGGGCGGCGGCCACGGCGGGCTGGGGACACAGCGGGGACACAGCGGGGTCACCTCGGGGCCCGGGGGGACAGCGGGGCACAGAGGGGGGCACAGGGCGGGGGTCACTCACCTGCAGCTCGGTCGCCTCCCATTCCAGCCACTGGGTGGTCAGGTCGGTGGGCTCCTCCCCGCGGCACAGGTAAAAATACCTGCGGGGGGGTTAAGGGGAGCGGGGCTTCGGGGCTATGCCGGGGGGG
>VZUI01045133.1:0-31619 GCA_013401135.1 Cettia cetti
AGTATAGCTAGTAGATATTGGAATGAAATTGTAAATAATAGATACGCAATAATCTGTATAAAAGATGACGAGTCCCCATACGGGGGGGAGTCCTCGCCTGATGCCCGTGCTGTGAAGACCTTGGCTGGGCACAGAGCAGAAAGAAAAGATAAGAAATAATAAACAACATGAGAAACTGTGAAAAAAGAACATCTGAGGACTCCGTGTTGTTTCTGCGTCTGGCTTGGGGCTTTCCAGAGGGCTTTAAACCACCTGAATCTCGGGAAACCCTCCGAACGAAACCGAGAAGAAAGGTGAAAGCAAAGTGCTGACATTAACGCAAAGCTGCAAAATTTAATGTGTTTTGAGACAAAATTTCCTCTGAATCATGTAACAGACAGGACATATTCTCAAAAGGATACAAGTATTTAAAGGGATGATATTGTGATCTTGATAAAAGTAGATTAAATACACTTTTCTATTCAGAGCAGACTCACTACCTTTGCTAAGTGAAATCATTTCAGTAACTCATTTTCTAACCTCAAGACTCAGGGATTTTTCTCTCAGTGTGATCAGAAACTTACAGGAGAACAGGTTTAAGACTAGAAGAAAATGCCAAAATAAAAACAGGGTAGAACAGAGAGACACTGGCAGACTGCTGTGCAAAAAGCTAACTGAAAGATAATTACAAAAACATCTTGGCTCAAAACATTACTTTTTATAGAGAGTACATGAAACATACGCTAATAAGCCAAGTCATTTCCCTGTGCAGTACTTCAAAGATGCTTTGTCTAAAATATGTTCAACCCAGTGCACGGGAAACTTGTTATACTACTCCCTATTATTAATTCCCTACTCAGGGGACTGAGTATTTACCTGCTGAATGAAAGTACTGAACTAATGGTCTGGATCCTCCACTCAATTTTGCCAGCCCAGCCCACTCACTCAGGGCAAAACTAAGCTGGTGTAAGAAAAATAAGAATTTGACTCAATTATTTTTAACTGGGCTATTCATGAACAAGCCACTTTCATGCTAATAACACCTTTCATTAGAATTTCAATATGAGCATTTATCGTGCAAATAGGACTCCAGTGCAAATAGGATTTCATAGTCTCAAGCACTTCCACTGAAAGGAACAGATCCAAGCTGGCCAAGCCAACCACTGCTCCACACAGCACAATGGAAACTCAACAGCAACATGTTCTAATAATGAAACTGGCAAATTAACTTCAATCAAACCATTAAACTTCCTGTCAATGGCAAACAGAATGTGAGAAGCGCTGGAATTGGCAGAGCTGCTGTGTTCCAGGATAACTGATCTCGGAGATCTGCACTGAGCAAAAAAGGCAAACTGTAATGTAAGACCTCTGGTTTACAGGACTGAATCACAGAACTAAAATGATAAAAGGCATCTACAGAGAGGTGCAGCCAAACTGTGAGGCAGAAACAAAGAACAGGAGAAGCTGGTGAGTACAGCAGAAAGTCAGCTATGTCCCTGATCAACAGAGACCTCAGTCAGATCTCAGGACTCACTGCACATCTAAAGCAGCCAGGTTTAGTCCATAAAGCTGAGCAATGGGCACAGCTTATTAGGGACACTTCTCAGACCCAAGGCAGCTACAGGAAAACCCAGATGAACAGTTTGCTTCTTCAAATTTCTGACTCAAGGGGAACAAGCCATTAATCCATCTCCAGGATTACACTCCACTGAACACATCCTGATGCCTGTCCAACTGAGCTTTGGAACTGCAAGATGTTGTTTTCAAGCCCAGCATTTAAACCAAACCGGTATGAGCAGCTCTTTCAGCTGCCGCTCACCAATTACAGTGCAGGGGCTGGGTACACTTGATCAAAGTTCAGCATTTCAAAACCACTGCATTTTCAGAAGTCTTGTGTTTTTCAGATTTCACATTTCAAACACTGAGATTTAGATTTCTTTTGCTCCCACTCAATGTCCTCTTCTTCTTTGTCAACATACACCATAAAGTAAAATAAAATAGAGTAGTACTCTTTTAATTGAGGAGCTGGAGGACTCGCTCATGTTTTGTTTTTTTAGATCCTCTGCTTTGTGAAATGTTAATTTAACAAACTAAAATCTGAAGGCCACATGTGCCATGCTAAATTTTTCTGCATCAGAAAAAATTATAGACAATTAAAAGGAAAAGTGAAAATATTCTTAGGAAAAATACCCATCAAAATTTAATTCTAAGCAATTATAGAATGGCTTATGTTGGAAGGGACCTTCAAGATCAGCTAGTTCCCTTGCCATTCACTAGATCAGCTTGCTAAGAGCCCCATCTAACCTGGACTTGGACAGTTCCAGGGATGGGGCATCCACAATTTCTCTGGGAAAATTACTTTAAAATATTTTCCAACAACATAATACAGAGGTGAAACAATTATTTAATCTTAAATTTCTACCCACTGCTTTGAATGCAGGACTGAGAGGGACACATCCAATAAAGAATTTCCCTATGTGCTGTTCAGCTCCTAAGACCTTACAGGTATCAGAACTCGGGCACTGCAGCAAATGCTTTACAAAACCAAGGGAGATCTATGTAGGCAACTGAACAGCTGTCTTAGTATTCATTACATAAACAGATTTTATGTATCTAAAGTCTACCTGCAATAAAAAGTCAAGTAACACACAGTCTGTTGGATTCCTGCCTGAAAGTTCTAATCCTCTCCACTCTGATTGCACAACCACCTGTGCCAGCCCTGATCTCTCAGTGTTATCAAAGGCTGGGCATGAGGCAACTCCATGGCCTGACACAAACACCTACGTCCACATGACTTCACAGGAACTCCAGCAGCTCAGAGCACCTGAAGCCATGCCATAGCCAGCACAACATCCAGCTGGCACTCAGCCTTCTTCCTCCAAGTAAATAAAGCATCATCCAAGACTGGGGAGGAGGAACACACTTGAGATTTAACCCATCTCAGGAAGAGAATCAGGGCTAATGCACAGTTGAGCTGCTTTCATGAAGATTTTCACACTCCACTCTTTGTGTATCCTTTGGGAATGAGCTCCTTAGGCAGCATCATCAGAAATATTAAACTCAAGGATGGCAAGGTTGAATAGATAGAAGTGGATCAAAATGCACTTCTAAAGAAATGTAATTTGTAGATCCTTCTTGGTTTTATCTGATGCAGGTAGGAGAGACAATCTGACGCAGAGTCTCAAAAGCTAAAGGACCACATTTACTGTAACAAAGACAGGCACTAACAGTTCATCCAAAAAGAACCCTTGTTTTTGCAAAACTCTTGGAGGAAAACAATTTTTAAGAGATGAGAGTTGCACAGGGAGGGAAGGGCCTGTGTTTCAGGAATTGAAAATTATTTCCTTTTTTCCATTTGCAATCAATTGCTGTTGTCATCTAAGCATTTCAATATGGAAAACAGGAACAATTTCATCAAGACAATTAAGAAGATAAAACCAGAAGATACAGCACATAGGAAGAGCGATGTGGGAAAGGTAAAAGCCACACATGGCCAGCAATGAGGTCATCAAAGGAAAGATTTTACACATGCTAAAAATATGGCAGTACTGGTAAAAATAAAAAAATAAAAAAAAAAAAGAAAAAGGAAAAAAGCCAGAGGGAGAGGCAAAGCATAAAAGACCTTATATAAGAACTAAAACTGGAAAAGAGAGAGAGAGTTAGAGGAAAGGCTGGAACTTATTCAAATAAAAATAAAAAAACAAAAAAAGAGGAAACAAGATTAAGGAAGACAGGGAGAAGAAATCTGCAAACAGAAGACAGCAGCTGGACCAAGAGGATGTGACTGCCTGGCAGGCAAGTTACAGGTGTGCATAGGAGTGGGTGAGGACAGAGAAAGGGGCTGGAACAGGACAGGAACTGCAATCCCAGCTGAATCTGCTGTATGCCCCCTCTGCAATACAATGAGTTTCCAGGTCAGTGTGATAAAGCTCTTCCCTGGTTAGACCTGGAACAAGATCCTTCTCCCACTTTTACATATTCAAAAGCTAAGCTATGTCACCTTGGGTATATCTGCACTGTAAATACCCAAGGAACAGCTCCCAAACCTAAACCCTGGCTTATCAGCAGACTTTGTCAGATAATCAGAACAGGACTTCGCTACACAAGGGCTGCAGGAGACAGACCTGATACAGGGATTGCAGGTACATAATGGAAACTCAGTGTTTCCATTATGCAAACACACACAACACACAAAAATGTGACTCATGAGACAGTGGAGGAGGAAACCAGGGAAGAAGTGCAGAAATGGAGTGAGCTGAAGGTCTATATTGACATGTTTAACAATTATCTGCATCTCTAACTTGTCAGGAGACATTTGGGCAATTGCTAAGCAACCTACAATTTGGCACTATCCATCACCCATCTTCTTTAATCACTTCTCAGCATATCTTGATATAGATAATGATTTTGCACAACAAATACCAAACCCATGAGTAATAGTACTCAGTGATGCAGACAGGCCTCTAAAACCTCAAAAAAGGAAATGGTGAAGAAAATACTTCTAGCCAAATAACAAAAGTCTAAAGGCCTCAAGAACTTAAAATAAAAAAAGAGATGACTCTTGCCACAATTGCACTACTGGTAGTCAAAACTCAGAAACTCAGGACTTAGGACAGTATTAGAACTTACTGCACTAACATACTCCAGTAAATCTTAAATCGACTGAAATCACAACAGCTCCCCAAACCCTGGGGCAGTTCAGGAACACTGTCAGATTCTAGAGGCCACATTATGTCAAGTGAGGATATTCCCAGACACTCCAACCTTTAGCCATAACACCGGAATTTCACACAGTTCACCCTGCCTCTTGCTCCCTTACTTAACTCACCATGGTTACCTTTTTCTTCAAGTTTATCATTTATATGTGATAACATTTCATTTTACCAAGCATGTATACACATTCCACCATGCCGCACACTGTACTTAATTTTACTAAGATGAGCACCACAAGGTGAGTAATAGAATGGTCAAATACAGCTTTTATGTAATATCCTAACCTCTGTGTCTGTCACAAACAGGTGGGGCTCTCACAGAAGGACAGTCACTGGAGCAAATAAGAACTGTCCTACTTGTACACAGAACAAGTTAGCTCTCCCCCAGCATTTGCATCATCCAGGAGTCCATGGAATGCCAGCAAACCATCTGATCTGCACTGTGGCAGTGCTGTACACACAAACACCAAGGACTGAAAACATCCTGGAGAGTTGTGTCAGGGATAATTTGCATGCCACCTTATCGTTTAGACTGTTTACCTTCTTAGTGTCTAATTAATATAAACATAGCTGTACTTACAGACAAGGTAAGCCTGATCTCCTTGTGGTTACAGTTTTTTGAAAGCCTCTTCTTCAGTGCTTTAACTGCATCTTTAGGCCTGTGACAAGAAATGAAAGAGGAAAAGTTACCAGTGAATTTTTCTAGTTCATAACTTCATCCAAGAACCAAAAATACTAGCATGAGATATGAGACCAAATCCACCTCTGTGTTTACACCCACATAAAACCAAAGCAATTGCCCCATTGATTTCAGCAAAATCTCTTCAGTACTGAAGTCAAGCAACAAAGCAGTGAATCAGGTTTGTTACTGCAGACTGTGTATTACTCCAGAGACTTGTGCAGAGAAATAGTTATTCTCCTCTGCAAAGTCTACTCCAAAATTATATTTTTCTACTGTTGTTCAATAGAATTACTTATCTATCTTTTATGGCCATGAAAGAAAATATCAATTGCCAGATGTATCAAGAGTTGACTGGTAGTTTTCATGTATGATGCAATTAGAAAATATTCTCCTGGAAGTGCTCTCAGGAGTAGGGGTGTCATGGATAACTTCCAATCTTATAATTGCAGGATGCACTTAACTCATCTGAGTAATTACCATAGATGGATGGACAATCCACTCCAGCCCAGAGATAGGGGCATTTCTAACCCAGCCATTTACATTTCTATATATATACCTCATATCTTTTAACTATCTGTGTAGGAGGAAAAGGGGAGATGGTATCGAGGTTATCACTTGTGGGGAGCAGTTTTGCCTCATTAATATGGACTAACTATAGTGTACAATTATTAGGGCCAGCCCAAAGCTCATGATCAACATAAACAAGATGTCCTAACATCTCCTTAGGATCTCTCTAGAATCTTAGATGGAGCAATAGGCCCAAATACAATGTTTCACTAAAAAGAAAAAAAGAAATCTTTGTTGAAAGCTTTTCTAAGTCAATGAAATTAAGTGGGTGTTTACCATTACTGCATATATTAGTTTGAGGAGATATATACTTCATGAAAAAAATAACGAAGACATTTCTCTATTTTTCCTAATAATATGTCATACCCAGGCACATCAGTTAGGGCATCAAGTGATGAATCTCCACATGAGAGTGGAGCAGAAGTTTCCCTTGCAGAGAGCTGTACTACAATTCCACTCCTACTTGCTTCCTTCACTGAAGCATCTGGAAATGCTCTGGTTAGGAGCTGGATATTGCATTAAAATAACTATTTGCCTAATTAGATGCAGCAATTCTGCTGCTCCTACTATCCTGTTACAGACTGTGACTAGTAGTAGCTGCCTAGGAGGAAGTTACAATGAGTTCCTCTGCATGCCTAAGCTGCGCACAAGAGGAAACAGTTTATTAAAAAAAGGCTCTGTTGCATGGAAACTTTACATGAAAACTAACACTGAGGGTCAAAGCATGCTGTTACTTATGGCAATAACCAGAAGGAAGTAATTATTATTGACATTCCAAGCACTAAGAACCACGGGTGAGAATGTGGAATCCAAAACAATAAGAGAAAAGTTGATACAGAAAAAAAAAGACACCTGTGCAGAAAGTAAGCCATACATCATTGTCCTGGAGAAGACTTTTCAGGTAGTGTTAAAATATGCCACTGCTAGAATGAGTTCTCAAAATGCAATGCTGAAGCAGATCTTACATGAGAACAAGTTTCCTTTTTTTTCCCCTTTTACAGGTGGAAACAAGGAAGCTCAGAGCAGCAAGGCTGAGTAAACCAGGATGTGGCCGCTCGGTGCAAGAGCCCAGCTCAGTCCTGGGAGTCCTGCGTGCGCACCTGGATGGGATGGATCCCACCGCACAGGATCCCAGCTCGTGCTTCACCCCGGCTGCGGCACAGCCTGGCAGAGGCACTGCACAGTGGGGAACTCGAAGGCAAAAGCCAAGAGTTTTAAATAGTGTTGTAGGCACCCAAGTGCTCAAAGCCTTTTTCCAGGTGGGTTTGCAGAGCACAGGGGTACCCGTTCAGCCTGACGAGCAGCACGGATTGTACAAAACGCGTCAGATTCAGATGAGAAACAACTGTCACCATCTTTCTCTAGCGTGTGTCTACGGGGAAGAACCTCCGAGCCTAATCCCTAAAAGCCCCGATGGCCCCGCGACAGGCAAAGCTTTTCCAAACCTATCTGCTCCCTGCGCTATTTCGTTTTGGGTCACTTCACATCAGCGCCGGCTGCTCGATGTCGCCCTGCCCTCCAGCGACGCCGCTGACCACCTCCGCGCCCCGCTGCCCCCCAGCCTGCTCGCTCACCCCTCCTCCGTGGCGTTGATCACGTCGCAGATGTGCACGAACTGTCCCCACTCCTCCGTCTGCAGCGACCCGAGCGTCGCCCGCTCTGAAAGGCCAAGGGGAGCCCAGGGTCAGCGCCCGGTGGGGACGGGGCGGCGCGGGGGCACCGCTCGAGGCTACTCACCGACCAGGCTGCCCACGGCGGTGCCGAACGGGTCCCTCGGAGCCTTCCCGAAAGCCATGGCCGCTGCCGGTAGCGTCCCGCGGGCTCTGCGGGGCGGCGGCGGCGGCAGCCCCAGCCCCAGCCCCGCCGCCGGATCCGGCCGCTCCCTCCCGCCCCGCCGAGCGCTCCCTTCCTGCGCTCGGGCGGAGCCGCCGCCAGGTACTGCCACGGCCCTCGAACCCGATCCCGGCACCGCACCGGCACCGCCCCGCCCCCGCGGGGCCGGGTCCCACCCGGGCATCCCCCGGGGTAGGGCTCTCCCGGACCCTCACCGGGGCTGGGCTCCCTCCCGGGCATCCCTTGGCATAGGGCCCTCCCGGACATGGCAGGGATGCCTTCGGGCCGGGCTCCCACCGGAGCATCCCCTGACATAGGGCTCTCCCGGACACCCACCGGGACACGGCAGGGATACCCCCGGGCCCAGCTCCCCCAGACCGCGGGATCAAGCAGGGACTCGGGCCCGGCCGGGGGTGCCTTGTCCGGGGGCTCCGGCAGCCCAGCCGCGCCCGGCAGAGCCGCACGGACGGGTCAGCCCCTCTCCCCGGCCCGGACCCAAAGCACTCCCTGACATTCCCCGGTCACAGAGCCACGGGCTCAGTTTCCTTCCCCATGGCCAGTATTTATTTACCCTGCGAGCCGCCCGCTCAAAGGCAGCGGTGGCTCAGCCGACTCCCGGATGGGATTTCACAACTGAATCCACGAGGAACTTGGCGTTTCGTGAGGCAAAGCTCAGAAACACCCTCAGAACCCCTTCTGCTGCTCGTACCACGCTGCATCCTATGCGCAGACACAGTTTAAGCCTCTGCACTCACCGCTCTACAGCCTCGGGGCTGCTTCTGCAACCTCCTTACAGGTGCTCTCAAACCCCTACGTTCTTTTCTGATCCACACATTTAAATGAATACACGCAAAGAACTCAAAGAAACAGGGAAAAAAAATTCCCAACGGTGCATCCAAGTTACATTCATAGTCGTCCTTTGTTTTCTGCAGGAACCACTAACACGTTCCTCCTGTCCCACGCATGTGGGACTTTCCTGCTACAATTACTGTCAACGACTTCCATTGTGTCGCTTCACCACAAGCCGATCTCACACCTGTACAATACCTGGGAATGAACAGAGGATGAATGAAAATTAAAATCTCAGGTGTAATTTTTGTTGGCTGAGAATTGTAATTATTTCAGTATCAAACACACACGGAACCATATTAAGTAGCCTTTGAGTAGAGCTTAATGAGTCATACAGTCAAGACATGATATAAGCAAATAAATTATTTGCCTGACATTAGAATTTAATGGATTAACAAGGCTCTATTTGCACTATGAGAGTTTTCTTAGGAGGAACTAATCTTACTTTCGTGTTTTGTACAGCTCTGTGGCCCCATCTACTGGATGGTTTTAACGTGAACGCAGAAAACATTTTTTGGTGTACCTGCAAGTATCTCTATGAAAAACAAGTTATCAAAGAACTCTTAGGCAAATTGATCATGTACCACGAATGTAGGAGTCTCTTTCTTACTCAGTAAGTGGATGGAATCCATCATGAAGCCCAATGAGGCTCCATTTGGCAGTTCTAATAGATATATCTCAATTTCCATACTTCTGTTATCCTGTTATTCGGCTAAAAGCCAGACACCAGCTGTCAAAACAGGAGTCTGTTTATTTTTTCTTGTTCATAGAATTTTGAAAGACATCCTCTAAACTTAGGTGTTTAATTCATTTGCTCTTTAACACTTGAACTGTAATGAGGGCCTATTTAAATTAGCCCTTGTTAAACCTGCAATGTGACTCAGATCTTATTTCAAAGAGCATATTTAATTGAGTTGATCAGGGGAAAAAATTCCAGTGAAGCATTTTTTCATGGGAATTTACTGATTAAAGTTACTCATTGAAATTAGATTTTGGTATAGATCTGTGAACTCCTAGTGGGCCTCAGGTTCTTCTTGAAACAAAACTTCTCTGGCTCTTCAGCCTTCTCAGGGCTGGAATCCTTAGAATTCATGAGCTGGTGGTCAAAGAGTCCCAGGAGAGCCCTAGTGCACTCCTTGTAATTTTTGGTATTATTGAAGAGATACTATTACATTTAATTATTATTATTAATGGACATTTTCTGCCTCTTGCAAGCACAAAGGGTGTGTTATAAAAAAAAAAAAAAAGAAGGAAGAGGTTAAATAACCTCTCTTTGCAAAATGTTTTGAAAGAAAAGTGTTGAGTGGCATAGCTTCTGTCTGCCTCAGCTCAGATAACATGGATTATACCAATGTAAGCAGGATAGTCAATATGATTTCATTTGTACCAGAGATTTTGATGATATTATGTCAATTACAAATAAAAATTCCCCAATTGCTATAGCTATTCAGAAATTCTTTTTTAAAAATTTAGTTTTGCTGGCTTTACATTTCAGAGTTATAGCTCATTAATTAACTTTAAAAATCACACCTTTACCTTATTTAGGTTTCAGTCCTGTTTTCAAAGAATCACATACACACACAGAGGACATTGAAATACTTAAACAGTTGTCATTCATAAACTGATTTATGGTATTGACCTGTACCTGCTTTTATTTGTTATATGAAAATTAAAAACCATTGTGATGATTCTTTGGTTTAAAAAATGTAAGATTCTTAAAAGGTCTTTATTCATCAGACATTAACGAAGAGCTGCAAAGTATTCTCTCCTCCATCTCCCAAGGGCTGTATTTACTCTCATTGCCTTCACCAGAAGCCTATTTTAGTGTGACTCTTCCTTGTTATCCAGCACAAGAGATGCAGTTGTTGGGATTCTCACGTGGGCTCATTAGACCAGATGCTGGCTATGGCCTGTGCTGGGAGCTTTACTTGAACAAACACCTCCAGGGTTAAATCAAATCACTTCTGCATCATCTCCATTAGCTCACTTCCTTCAGATAACAGCAAACCTAATCAGGAGCTATTTGGACAAATGAAATTATTGTTTGGGACCCAGTCACACTACGAATGCAGAGCTGTCCCCAAATATCTATTTAAGTAATTACTATTTTAATAATAATAATAAGAAAAAAGGAGTAATGTTCAAGTGCTGTTATGTCAGCAGCACATTTAATTTGCCTGTGTAGAAAAGGAACAAATCTGGCAGTGCCAGGGGGAGGTAGATGCCTGCAGGGGGCAAGCTTGGTCAAGGAATCTCTAAATTTTTCATGGAGCAGCAACTTGAAGTGAAGGGTGGCTTAGGAAAATTCTCTCTCAGCCATATTGGTTTTTCTCTTTTACACACTGAGCTTCAGATACAACTCGTTAGCCTTGCAACACTCTCCTGCAATTTGAAATAATTAAAAACAAACAACTCAGTAAATGCAATGCCAAGCTCTCAAAAGGTAGGAGAAGGTCATGGAGGTGGCATTTTTGTGGATGAGAGCTCAGGTTTTCTCACACTTGACTCTGCTGCATTTCCTTGATCACATGCCCCAAGCAGCTCTCACTGACTTGGGACTTTCAGGTGAAGTTGGACAAATCTGTATTTCTCCCCCTCTTAAATCACTGAGACTTTCAAATGAATTCTTTTTCCTTACCAATACACTAGAGAAGTCTCAGTTAATTTGAGATGAAAATCATGCCTACCTTGTTTTACATCAGCCAGAGGCTAGAATCTTGCAGAAAATAAACCCCTGAATAGGGTTTTATTTGTTGTTGGGGGGTTGTGTTGGTTTGGAGTTGTAGTTTTTTGGGGGGTTTTTGGGTTTTATTGTTGTTGTTCACTTGGGTTTGATGGGGGTTTTTTTGTTTGTTTTGGGGTTTTTGTTTGTTTGTTTTTAAAATATATTATACATTACCTCCCTCTGGGATTTTCTTCAACATGTGGTGTTAATCCAAAAACTTTCCTCTCTGTCAGGAAACAACTCTCTTTTTTCCCTAGATCAAAGCTGGAGATAAATATTCTGTTGTATATTCACTAAAATTTACCTAAGCCTTTTCTGAAATTCACCTTCTCAGAGACAAAGATGCATCATGCAGTTCCCTGAGATTCTTTCCAGAGGTGTATTTTCTTCTTATGGAGTCTAGATTTATAAAGAAATTATGAAATTATTATTATACTGCAGAATATGGTGAGTCTTGGCTTAAGTTTTCCGTAGTAGAGTAAATATTAAATATATCTTATCCACTTGAAGGTAGAATCCTCAGCTTAACTCTCACAGGAAAACTTACATAGACATAAAGACTCCCTCAAGCTTAAATTACAGGAATTGTAACTTTCTCATTAATAGAATGCAACTTCTATGTGTATATGTCCATATAAATATATATATACATACTGCTGCTAAAAACAAGCACAAAATTGAAAATTAGGTATGAACTTGATAATTCAGATATAAAGCAAACTAACATATGAGAAATTGGGAACTTTTCTATCATCAAAGGAAAGTGGCAAACAAGCGGTTCTCATTTAAGCTAACAATAAAGAATATATGAATTAACCAAACTTCTCTTTGCATTAGAGGCTACCTGAAGAAGTTTATTTCGTGGGAGGTCCTTTTGGAATTTGAACAGTTGTAAAACATGCTTGCCCAATTAAATCAGGAATGCATTTTGAGTTACATGGCACTGGTTCACAGCAGGACACTGAGGTTACACATAGTACACATTGCTATGTGCTACAAGTTTAGTTTAGTTTTGTTTTCAAATTATTTAAGTTCATGATAAAAATTTCTTATATCTCATTCTGAAGTGCAATATTAATTTCTCTGCCTTCAATGAGTAAGCTTGAAAAAGCCAAATTTGTACATTTTTTAAAATTAAAAAATTACTTGATAAATTATGAGGTCTTCAGATGGATGTTTTCATCTCTAAGACTGCTGAAATGCAATAAAACTAGAAATAATTTTGTCTGTTGTTCCAAAACAAATCAGCCAATATCCAAATCCTTACATCTGGAATGTGTGGTATAAGAACTTGAGCAATAGGAATTAACAAGCATCAAACCTGAATCAAGCTCATATTTTCAGTACCAGGAACAATCTTGATTAGTTGGCCCCATTGTAATCATCAGCGTGGAAATCAATCCTGAATGAAACTCACATCCTCAATCTCTGCCCATTAGCAGCAGGTATGGCCTTTACCAAGAAGTTAATTTTTCTCTTTGTGACACTCCCACTACCATCTGAAGCGCAAAACATCTCTCAGGAAGAGCTTAGTTCAGCATGCTGCTTCTCATTTTCTTAGTGATTAGAGAGAAATGAAAACTAAACAGAGATCCTTTAATAATACACATATAGAAAATAATTTTCTGGGCACTGCATCCAAATTAAATAATTTCAGCAATATTTGATTGCCCACAAATAGTTGTATTGGCTACTGGAACAAACACACAAAAGCTTCATGGACCGGCAGAAACTCATCACCCATAGAGCCCTGGTTCCAAGCCAAGCAGTGCCACACTGCTCACATGGGCCCCTCCTGTCCTAATTAACCAGGAGTCTCAGCTGAGTTCCCTGCTGGATTTTAATTACAGCATTATTAATTCATGGAGGGAAAAAATTGACAGATGTTTCAGGATGGTTGTAGCAAATTAAAAGGCAGGTGCTTGGCAGAAAAACTCAGGAATGATTAAAGAAGTGAGTCGTGGAGGTTTAGCTGCTTTTCAGTAAGCAGAATTCATAGTACCAGTTACTCTTCTGCAGTGCAAGGGGACTTTTTAGCATAAAAATAACAATTGCAACAGGTTTAGCTCTGTTTTTATAAAAAGCTTATAAATCTTATAAATGTGTGTACTTAATTTGGTTTTTAGCTTTATTCTGGGGTTATTTTGCTCTTCTTTTCTCTAAAAATAAAAACCACTGGTTTTTTTAGGTTGCTAATTTAAAAGAATTGTCTGATGCCAAGGTAAACAATGGAACAAGTTGGTTACTCAGCAATTATTACACTGAGTATCTCATGAGGAAAACCACTAATTTTCATCTCTTATAAGGGATGATAAATGTCACTTTACTAATAACTTCAATTGCTTGACAAAGCAGTTTCAAAGCAAGCCTGAATGAAACAAATGCATTACAGCAAATACAGGCAGGGGCTGAAAAGATGCCAAGGTCAGGATTTTAAGAAAAACAAGAAGAAACTAGTGCCATTATTCTGAGCTCTCCATCAATTATTCTGTTTCATGCGAGTCTTTATCTATGGTCTCAACAAGTCTCATCCATCACGGTGACATGGAGAATGTCAGGTGAACTAAGGAAAGATGCTTCCAGCAGACAGTGTGGTCATTTGGATGCAGGTTCTGTGCTGGGGTGGTTTTCTGCTTAAGAAAAAAAAAAAAAAGTTACAGGGTTTGTATGCTTTGTGTTTTATTTATTTATTTGTTTGTTTATTTAAACTAACATGCAAATTATGGCTCAGAAATCCATTTTGTGCTTTTCTCATGTGCTAGTTTCATATAAAAATGAGAAAATGTTTTTGTTTTTTCTTTAACAAAACAACAGTTTAAACTATGCTTCTCATCCAAGTGTATCCAAAAATTATTCAAAGACAAAAAAATTAGGTTTCATTTTGAGCATGCAGAACCAGATACATTGACAATTTCAGAACTAGAATTTTGGACAGTTTTGATTTTGACAAGTCAGTATTTGCTCATTAGGGGTGTTTTGTTGGAAAAATTTCCCATCAGCTGCAGGTTTTATTACACATTAATTACCTCACAGCTAGGAAGTGAAAAAACCCAACCCAAAACCTCTTTCTGCTAGTGGAGACAGTTATGGGAACCTGCTGAAAGACCCCACTTGAAAGGCAGTGATTTCCCTACTATTGGACTGAGGAATGTAGAAAAAAATTTGCAACTTGTTTAATGGAAAGAATCAGCCATATATCTGCCAGTTAATAAAATAAATAAAGTCAGATTTTAATGCTGTAACTCAGTGAAAGCTGAAGAACATCTTTCCCTGTTTCTAAGGGGGGCAAATGTTCACCTGGGTTCTTAATCTGGACACAGAGACAAAGTCTGCTTGTGGTTGGACTGAACCTTCTGAGTACAAAGGATTCAGATTTCTTTAACTTCTACCACACCTGGGCGTGGTCAGTGCAGGTGGCTCTGACCTGTGGGGCTGCTACACAGCCCCAGCTGTTAATCTGGGGCTCACAGACTAACACATTAGGCCTAAATGGAGATTTGTGGCACTGTCACCTCTGTGCCATCCTTAGCCTCCAGTTTGTGGACTAGAGGAACACGCATCTTTCTCAGGGAGTTTCTTTGCACTGCAGGTTTAGAGAAACTGTTGGATAGTGACCTGTCATGGAGCCCGAGCTCACTGAAATTAGCTTCAGTAAGGGGAGAAATTGCAGAAGGCACCCTCTGTATCAGGGTGGAATTAGTGCTGGTTGCTGCTCTGAAACTTAAGGTCAAAATCTCTGAATCTCTGTTCAGAACAGCTGTAAACCTCAGAACACACTCCCTGCTTTAGCTGCACCTCCACACTGGTTTTGGCAAACAGTGCAGTACATTTTACTCAGGGAGCTGGAGCACTGGCTTTTGCAAGACCATGCAGCTACAAGTAATTTAATGTTGTGTGAAGCACTTATCATTATGTCTAAAAGGCACAGTTCATGTGCTGCAGGAATCCCACTGCTATTTCCAAAAGCTGAGGATGGTTCTGGATGCACTGTGCATACTCATTCTAAGAGACAGTACAAATCCTGTAGACAAACTGGAAATTTCTTCTTATCTGTATTTCATCTTTCACCACAGCTATCTCTGGGTAATGCAGTAATGTCACTTGTGGGTTGTTGGGTTTTTTTACTGAAATACTTAATACAGAAGAGTATCAACATTATTTGATGCTTTGCTTTTTCCACCATGGTCAATATGCCTAAGGTTTCCCATACTAGACCATCACACCAAGTCTGCTGCTGCTTGCATTTATGGTCACTCCTGAAAACAGGCAGTTCTTCCATCTCTTGTACTAATTCAGTAGCCTCATTTTTCCTTGCAATGACACTCATTTGTATGCATTCCCTACTTTTGATCTTGTGAACAGAAAGACTCCTAAATGGTACACATAGGACTCTGCTCAAAAAGAAATGCAGAGCTGAACTGTACTTTTGGCCTCTCAGCTTAAGAGAATCACATGCCTTGGCTTTGCACTAATGCTTTCTAAGCACCACTGCTGAATTTTGGTGGGATTTACACATCCAGTACATAAGAAAATATAGCTGGGGCTCTTCCTGCATGTTTGGTTCCATACAAAGTCCAAAGCCAGGAGCTATCCATGGTTTGGTGCAGAGTGTTCTCATCACTAAGGACAACCCTGAGCTCCTGCTCACACACTTGACAAATCACTGTCTTCTGACAGCCCTATTTTAAGGAGCTTTTGAGATCCAGCAATAAGTAACTCAACTATAAATTGCCACACTTCTCTCAAATTGAGATCTTGTGTCAGAAAATGCTCCTGAATAGTCAAAGTGGATATTAATACCTGTCATGGGTCAAATGGGAAGAAGGCAAGAAGATGGGAATGAAGAAAATCCTATCAAGTGTAACAGGAAGCAAATAACTTTTTAGCTCATGGTGAGATGTCATTTGATAAGGCAGCATCCTGCAGGAGAGAACCATGAAACTTGTTTCCTGATGTACTGCATGCATGCTCACACAGTCCCCTTTCTCAGATACTTTTCCTCTCATATCCTACAGAATTTGCCCCAAAACATTTTTCTCATTTCACAGAAGGCCCACCATACATTCCTTATTCGATTTAATATTTCCTCGCCTTGTTTCTCAGTTACTTTTGGCTTCTAGAATCTTTGCCATGCTCACTTCTCCAACCTTTCTTGTGGAGGAACAGTCCCCTAAAATGTTTTCCATTCACTTATTCCTGAAACTATGTCCACAATAAAGATTTCTTCTGTAATGAACTGAAACACAAGGCTACCAAAAAGGAACTGACACCATTGCTTTTTTGACCAGTTGCTTACAGAGCACCTACACCTAAGGGTTTGCATAATTGCTGTGGAAGTGCCTGTTCTGCAGTCTTGTCTGCAGGACAGACCTTTCCAGACTGTCATATCTGCACACAATTTCCCCCCAGACAGCTGCACCTGTATGGATGAGAGATCAGTCCATTACCCTTGAAGAGTTCAAACCTTCCTACTGCATTCACTCATAAGGCACTCTGGTGCTCAAGCTTTCAGCAATTATAAATGACAGCATTTATCAATTTTAGCTGCTTAGATGTTCCCCATTGCTACAATAATAAACGCTTTACACTCCTTAATCCACTTACCTTTCAATCCCACGTTGAAGTTCTGAAGCAACAATAGGAAGATTAAATGTTGGAGTTATTAACTTCTCCAAAGTCCCTCTTCTGATGCCTATTTCCAGGGAACTGATGCTTGAAACATGTTCTCAGCTGTGGCCTGACCACAGACTGGAAAATTTTGCTTCCGTGCCTGCCCACAAAGCCTTTTCTCACGACTGAACTGAATTGCTTGGCCCCTAATTTCCACCTGCCTTCAGGAGCAGTAAGAAACTGGTGCTCTGCTGTTACTGTAAACAGCAACAGAGGATTCTCACTGGAATGGAAATACAGAGATTTATGCCTTCTTTCATAGAATTGGCTTCCTAAAGCACATAGGAATTACATGAGGTTGCTGAGGGTGCCTCCTTAGTATGCAGCCACTGTGTTTTCAATTGTGCCTTTCTCTCTTAAGCATTGTGTAGGAAGTCTGAGCATCATTGGGTTTTGAACTTTGTTTGCTACCTGTATACCCTTATTTTTATCTAGATAGAAGGAATTTGGCCAAAGCTACACGGGAGACCTGTTGTAAATTAGAGAATTGAGCCTAAGCCTCTTATATCTCAGAGGCACTGGCTGACTGCTGCTTTCAGAAGAGCTTCACTACATTACACCAGCTAAGTGTCTGGCTCAATCACTGTTCTGTGGATTACCAGAGGGCAGATTAACTGGAGTCTATTGAATTTTTAAAACATAAAATAAATACACCTATAAGCTCTTAACAGGTTTATCCTAGCAAGGTTTTGAGGAATTTCCACCTTCCTAAATCTGCATGTGTATAAATGCACAGAAATTGATAGTCAATGAACCTACCTAGTAGTAGAACATAGCCTCATAACATTATTTATGGCTAATGAGAGGCAATGTCATTCTTGACATCCCAGATAAATCATGTTTTCCATTGCTATACACAAATGGACTGGAATATAGTTAGCATTTAGTCTGCTAGGCAAGAATAACCTTAGACCTTTCAAACTGGAATTCTCTAACCACACATTAATGATAACATGTAGTGCAATTACCATCAATTTTCTGACTTTGTGGGGAACAGGGACTGAGAGCAAGGCAGACATGTTGCTGATGATGGAGATGGGAATGCAACAACAACACACCGAGTTCATGCAGCAACAGCTGAATTTTATTGTTGGGCACCCCCTTATATAGGGGCTTCAAATTTCCTGTGCTTACACACACGACTGGATAAAGGTCTTTGCTCAGCTCACTGGCCAATGATATGGGTGAATTCATGGTTCAAAGGGATTGGCTGGGGTCCTCTGAGTTTGAACCTGACCTATCAGTAACATGCCTGGGGATTTGTTAACCTCTATCTTCTAATGAGCTAGGCTGGTTGAGTTGGTGTCTGTTAGGCCAAATTATCTGTGCAGCTATAGACCACCTATAGCTGTCACAGTTCTCCCTTTTCTGTTTAAAAAATGCAAGGTGTTCTTTGTCATCCCTCTGCAAGGGCATTTTGCAAATAGGATAACAGGACAGTATGATGACACAGATGAATCTCCCTAACTCGATAAGCCTAGCCCCTCCCAGCCAGTGATGTATCCCGTATATCATTGAACACGAAATATTCATTCCCAGAAGCCGTCAGGCAGGGCCATCAACAATACAACTTCTCAAAATGGCATGCTGCAGGCTCATTACTTGAAAGTTACAAACTTACAACTTAACTCTATAAATAAGAAACAGTTCAACTTCAAAACCCTGAGAAAACCAACCAAGAGGGAAAACAATCTTTCTTAGTCCAGGTCTATGTTTCATATCCTTAAATAGATAAAAATCCTTAAGTCCTCATATTTTAAATATATAAAATCTTCATATCCTGAAATAGATAAAAATCCTTAAATAAACTTGTCACCTTAAAAAGTCACAGATCTCTGTCTTGCAGGTGTGCAAGTTGTTTAAATCACTGCTCCACGATGTCTGCTGAAGCATCATCAGGAGGTTGTTGTCTCTGATACCAAGCAAGACGTAGGACAGGATGGACATACATGGTGGGTATTCCAGTGTCTATGGAAACACAAACATACCCACGTCCCCATGTAATAAGGTCCCAAGGAACTTCCTATTTATTAGTGACAACATATTTTACCATTACTTTAGGTTTAGGTGATTGGATATTATTAGATGACTACTGTGATAAGAAATTATTTAAGATTACTGGATTCTGGGATTGTTCTGGTACTGTTAAGTGATTCAGGATATGAACAGCTTTTGCTAGTCTGCTCTGTGGGGTTTCACCACACACTCCCTTTTTCTGTTTATCTAAAATGCATTTTAAAGTGCCATGCACACGTTCGATGATGGTCTGCCCAGTTGCTAAACAAGGTATACCAGTTTGGTGTGACATACCCCAGAGCTGTAGAAATTGTCCAGCTTTTTGTGATGTGTATACAGGTCCATTATCTGTTTTGATGTTATGAGGGATACCCAAAGCAACAAAGGCTAATTGCCAATGTGCAATGGCATTCCAGCCTTTTTCTCCTGAGTGAACTCATATGGCTGAAGAAAAAGTATCAAATTGACATAGGCACATATTTTAAATGTCCAAATTATGGGATGTGTGACATCAGTCTGCCAAATTTGTAAAGCTTTTAAGCCACGGGGATTAACTCCCATCTTTTGCGGTGCAGTGAGGCCTTGACAGTTGGCACAAATATTGACTATGTTACAAGTCAAGAAATTGCCTCTGCAGAGCTCAAACACCTTCATGAAAGAAGTCATGTGATGCTTTTGCTTGTGCCAACATGTCTGGTTGTAGTGCTGTCCAGGCAGGGCTACCTAGGTGATCTGCTTGTGTGTTGCCCTCTGTAATAAAACCTGAGATATTTGTATCACTTCTAATGTGTAGAATGTAGTACAGGTAATTTCTTGTTTGGACATTATGCTACAAAGCTTTTAGTAGGCCAAATAATTGTGCATTGTCAATTTCCTTTAGCAGAGTTTGGTCTAATCTCTGTGTTATGTCAGCAACATAGGCAGAGTCAGTGACAATATTTAAAGGATCATGGGGAAAATGCTGAAAAGCCATAGTTACAGCACATAGCTCCACCAACTGAAGTTATCCATTCTCATAACCTTCCACTGTTTGCCATTCGCTTTCTGCCTTCCATGTCACGATTGCTTTTCCCATTTTCCCAGAACCATCAGTAAATACAGTAATACCTTTTAAGGGTGTGCAACTGTTCAGGGGTTTTAGGGATAGTGCAGTGATTTTACCCATTTGCAGTAACGTAACTGATTTGCCCTGAGAAGTTTTCTAAGGCACTTTGCAAAGCTGTGCTGTTGGCATAACACCACTCAAATTCTTCTTGCGTCACAGGTGTAATGATTTTTGAAGGATCTTTTGCACTCAATTGTAAACATCTTAGACAGCATTTAATGATTAACTGGCAATTAACTCAAAAATGGTAGGGGATATCTTTTCAGGTTGATGGGGTAGGAACCTCCATTCTAAAACATGCAAAGGGTGAGACCACTGAGTATCCCACTGTCCAATAATAGCAGTAGGATGAAAATTGATGATGAAAATAAACACAGTAATACACACTTCTGGGTATATTCAGTGGACTTGACTACCTGTAATAGCCTGCTCTACTAGCTCCAGAGCGGCTTTTGCCTCTGGTGTCAATTTTCTGAGAGGTTAGATCAGGATCACCCTTTAGGAGATTAAACAAAAAAAAAGTTCTTGTGGAACTTCTAGATTTTTTAACTCCTGTTTTTCAGCACAGCTTCTCCATGCAGATTTGAAAACATATGTTGAATTGTTGTAAACATTAATTTTGCCAGTTGCTTTATGTCAAAGAGAGTTACCTCCTCGGTGGTTAGTAATGGTAGCATATTAGTAATGGCAGGGAACCCAAACTGTGCTTGGATATTAACTGATGCAGTTCAGAAAGAACTGGCCATCGATAAGGAGTATACTTGTCAGAAGTCATTCCACTGCCTTTTATCACTGGATAAGCTCCCACTGTCCTGTCCTCCGGCTCCCAGCCTGCAGACATAGGTACATCTATTTCCTCTGTCTCTTCATAGTCCCCACTAGAGATAGCCACTTGCTTTTCCTTTTGCTGGATGCTCACAGGATCAGGCAGGGCTATTGGCAATGCAGTGACGGCAGCGATATTGTGATGTTCTGTAGAGGGTTGATGGCTCTGGGTCTCTCCACTAGTCTCCTTCACATCTCTTGCTGGTATACATTCAATGACATCTCCAGCTCCAGTAACAGGGGTGCACTCGCGGTGCCGGCAGCAATGATTCTGGGGTCCCCGGTCCACCAATAATTCTGGGTATGACATTGGGTTGGGACTTGAGAACTCCTGATGACATAATTCCCAAGCCTGCCCTTGAGCTGCACTGACAGCTGGACACGCCCCATGGAGGCTGGGCAGAGGGCGCGGTTTCGGGGACAGGGCAAACAGCTCTAGGAGGGGGCAGTCATGGCGCACATGTGATAGTGGGAGGTGTAGGTGGCTCCAACAAGCACTGATCATCGTCAGCGCATGTGTGGCTGTGCGGGCACAGGTGAAACTGCAGGGTGCTCCATCTCCATAGGAACCATGCAGCCAGCACAGCCAGGCATGGTCACAAAATGCCTGCTTGTCAAAGCTGCAGAGCACAGCTCAGTGGCAGATGGGGCTTGGTAACAGCCAAGTGCCTGGCAGCAGCCAGTGGCAGGCACCATTTTGCAGTAGGCCATGGCAGGCATGGCTTTGTGGCAGCCAGGCATCTCGCAGCAGCTGGGAGGAGTCTTGCAGCTGCTGGGGGCAGTCGCAGGGGTTTCTGCCAGCATGGCAGAACATAGGGAAGCAGAGCACAGAGCAGCAAAGCAGCCAGTCAGGATTTCAGAGGTCTTGACAGGCACAGCAAAGCACTGAGGAGCAGCAGGACGCTCATTTAGCATAGTGTGGCTGCACAGGGTGCCTACACCACTTGATTCAGTGGTGGCACCTTCCACCAGCAGTGTGTCCCCATCTGTGGCAGTAGCACGGTCCCAGGTGACTGAGAGACGTTCCACTGGGGAGATGTCCTTGCAGGGGATGGTGGTGCGGTCCTGGGCAGCTGCAGGGCATTCTGCTGGGGAGACATCCCTGTAGGGGGCAGCAGCATGGTACCAGGTGGTTTCGTGGCATGATGTAACTGCTCTGCCCATCCTCCTCCCCTGCTCATCTGGTGTGGTGTCCCCACTCCCCTTGCCTAGCACCCTGTCCTTGTCATGTGCCTCAGTGGGCAGTGCTAGCAGCAATCCCTCTGCTGTCCTTGCATCCCACTCATTTTTTTAACTGGTTTGTCAAGTCCATAACGAGCCTCCAATGTTTAATAACATTGATGGCAGTCTCGTCGCCTGTAGAGGCTGCTGTAAGGATATATTGGCCAGCCCGCTACCATGTTTTTAAGCCTAGGGTGGCCCCTTCAGACACATCCAGTCCATGGCTCTCACACCACACTATTAGGGCTTGCAAAGCTTGTTCATCATTCTTTTCCCATCTATTCTTTAAAAAAAATGTCCATACCTGTAGGATGGGGTCTTCTGGTGTCAAAGCCCGTCCCATTTCTCCCAGCACTGTCTTCTATTTATAAGGGGTCTGGATGAAAACCATGGCTCTCCACACCTTTCCTAGCAGCTCTGCATGCTGCTCTTGACACTGCCCTGCTGGAATTCCACGGCTCCACATGCCACTCCTCTAGGCTCTTCACTCTGCCCCTCTATCTCTCTGCTCTACCCACAGTGGCTTAATGGATCACGTCAGGGTCACCAATTGTCGCTGATGATGGAGATGGGAATGCAGCAACAGCTGAATTTTATTGTTGGGCACCCCCTTATATAGGGGCTTCAAATTTCCTGTGCTTACACACATGATTGGATAAAGGTCTTAACTCTGCCCAGCTCACTGGCCAATGATATGGGTGAATTTGTGGTTCAAAGGGATTGGAGGGGTTCTCTGTTTGAGTTTGAACCTGACCTATCAGTAACATGCCTGGGGATTTGTTAATCTCTATCTTCTAATGAGCTAGGTTGAGTTGGTGTCTGTTAGACCAGCAATAGCTGACACAAGACAGAGCATCTCATGCAGTGCCCTGTTATTCAAAATTTCTTTACTGTGATACCGTGCCTACCCCTCAGCTGAAACAAGTCCTCTTCAGGTGCAGCTGATAATGCAACACCCACAGCCCAAGGTCACTATGTGAAAATTGGTGCTTGCTTTTAACTGGACTCACTCAAATGGCATTAAGCTTAAGTGCTGCTTAATCTTAACTTTGATTTGGTTAATAATGTGAATGGGTGGGGGGGCCTGAGCTACAGTTAGACCCTCATTGTTCCTGTTGCTCAAATCATTTGCAGAAAATGTGCAATATTGTCAGCAGACATTTGAATACAGGTGTGTTTACCAGCAAGGTGATTGCTAGTTTTTCAGTGTTTAACATCAGTTCTAGTTTTTAACTAACTTCTGTGGCAATGGAATACATATATAATAAAGGAAATTAATTCTACTGCAACAACCTGAAACAGCAGTGCAGTGGTGAGAGATGCCATGGCACAGATGCAGCAACCTGGTGGTGCTGAGACTGCTCCATGGAAGACAAAAAAGGGAATCTTTCTACTGTTTTTATTTTAATCCTTTTATTTCTGAGGCCTCAAGGCAAGCCCAGTAGAGCATACCTAATTACACCCCTGATATTTAGCCATTGTGTGGCTAGTGGAGCCCTCACATACACTGAAGTGAAGCTGCTGCAAGTAACATCCCAATACCTGCACACTGGTGTAAAGGAATTCTTTTCAAAGCCCCTCTGTTCAACAGAGACCAACACTTTTATGTCTGCACACTAAAGCTACATTTAAAAGCATTTGTTTAGAACTTCCCGATGATTCCAGCTGCTGCTGCTGACTAGCAAGTCTGTTCCAGGAGGGCAGAAACCTGCTGTGCAAAAGCAAGTGCATGGTTACAGTGCCACGTCCTTTCACAGATTCATGCTGGAAGTCAAATCTAGTGGAAGATTTACTTACTGTGCACAGCAGGATACTATTCAGGGATAGAAATTCCTGATATTTCTTGTATGTTTCAAATAAATGGCAGTTTGAACCATTTTGATTAATATACGTTTGGGAAAGAAATCATCTCCACACACTTCAGCTGTGTGAGCAATGAAAGGATGTGTGAAGACACCCTTACTCTTCCTCAAAATCCTGGCAGGAACTTCAGCCTGCCCTTTTCCCCATGTCCCACAGGGTCATGTCCACTCTGGAGTCCTCACACAGCTCCTCCCAAAGGTAGCAGCTCCTCTTCCAGAGCTGTCCCTTGCTGCAGCTGTGAATGTTGCCCTTTTATTCTGATTTTTGGTTATATCTATTTGTCTTTTATTGAAGAGTATGTATGTATCTAGCCTTAAGAGCAGTATTTTCTGCCTGCTTTCAGTCCTTTTTGATGCCTTCAAGGTACTGTGGAAATAATGATGATTTTAGCCAGCGGATTTTAGGAAATTAAAAAAACCAATCAAAAGTTATCAAATGCTAAACACTTCCCTTTAAATGCTGCTTGAAATCAGAGCATTTGCTTGTATTTCAAAACAAATTTCCATCTAGAAAATCTTGTATATAGGAAAAAGGTGGAATTGAGATAAATGGTTCATTTTTCCTGATCTAGGTGAACCTGCATTAGCAGGGGGTTGGATTAGAGACTCTCCAGAGGTTCCTTCCAAGCCCAACCATTTTGTGACTCTGAAATCAATCCTGTTCCACGAGAGACATGGAAAGACTTCAGTTCAGAACCAAAAACAACTGTTGGAAAACAAGGTGTCTCAAATGAGCCAATGTGGAGTTCTGTCCATATCTGGGGCCAGCTGGGCTGTGGAATTGCAGAACTCCATTGCTGCACTCCCAGCCTGTGCTAGGTACTTCTGCCAAACCAGGCTCACATGGAGCTTTTGGGACTTGAATTAGCATCTTCACACAAAGCTCTGCAGGTCTCTGGGTATGGAACAGAGTAGTTCAGGGATCTGTGGTTTACCATGCAACCACCCCCAGGACAGCTGGATCTTTCTCCGGTATCCAGGAAGCTAATTAGGTGGAGAAACAGCTGAAATAGCCAAAACCCAGAAAACATTGTGGCACTGGACCTGGTTTCCAGGCTTGTTACAGTGGTTAGTGTTGCTCAAAGCAACATGTGCAGTACATTTCCCCTTACTTGGAAGGGCAGCTGGATTTGTCCACCTGGTGGGGAATTTATATCCAGATCAGGTTCTTTCAGACTTCAATCACTGTGTATTTCCTTTGGAATGTTTGCTTTGTGTTGGTTACCTGTTTTTCTTATTATTTGCTATACAGTTACAGAGTGTGGGGGCAGGAGGATGGAGGGAGAATCCTACAAGGAAAAGGAGCTGGAGACTGCATTCACTCCACCGTGTTTTTCCTGTGGCACAGCAAGTGATATTCTATTTCTGACTTCTGCCTCCTGATGCAGGCTGAAGAAACAAACTGAGAGATGTTAGTTGCAGAACTTAGTGTAGTACTAAAGTGAGGAAAATTGTTTCAGGATCCCTAAAAAATAGAACAGGAGCTGAAAAAGAACAAGGCAGCAGGGACTGACTTAAGGGACCAGACTGGCAAAAATCCACTCATAGTGACGTATTTAAACTGCATAAAAATAAGTTAGAGCTCTTCCAGTTCTAGCCTATAGATGGATCACAGTGGCAGACACCTTTTTTCCTGTTGGCATAAGAAAATTATTATTGTTTCTGCCTTTCCCCTGCTTTTAGTTCTGCTGAAGTACTGGCAGGGCAAATTCAGCTTTACTAGAGCAACAAGAAGAATTTAGCAACAGACTTAATACAGAAAGGTGATGAAAGATCAAACTCTTCCATATTTTAAATTTATTTTAAGTGTATTTGAAACACACATGGAATTTTTATCTAACCTATAACATCCCACAAACACAAACAAAACCTTCCTAAAAATTTCTGGATGATAGCACAGAAGAAAGGATATATCCAAGCAACTGGGCAGCAAGAGAAGAATGTCAGACACATCTCCTGGTTTTGTAACAAAGACCAGTAACAAAGACCAGAAACATCATATTCAATTGTTTCAATCAGCTCTGCTTTTCCTCTGTGTACATGCTTCTTCTGAGGGCTTTCCTGTTAAGACTTGGCATCAGTAGCTTGGGTTTAAGTCTGCATCAAGCTGGTTTTTATAGTAGTAAACACTCTTGGAAGCTACAAAGTTGTAGTGGAATTTCTTAGAGAGCAGGGGCATGATCTGCTCCTGAATTAAGTTGGACAACCCAGCCTGAGTTAGTAGGCCAGCTAGTGGGCCTGAGGCCTTTTAGTTAGACCCAGGGACAGGCCTGAGTGCAGGCCTGGACCTGTGGCACAGTTAGAAATTATGTTAAGGAATGCACGAGAGATAGTAAGTTAATTAGCAGGTGCTTGGGAGTGCTGCTGGTTTGGACACCTTAGCCACCCTAAGTGTAAAAAGTAAACAATGTTTATTTACATATTTGCATGCTTCACGCCAATGGGGAAAACACTTGCTTCATAAACAATATTGAACTCTATAAACCCAGCCATTTTACGAGCAATAAACCAGAACGTATGATAACCATATTGGTGTAACTACATTACTCAGTGTCTTCTCAAGGTTTTTGGGGAATTTCCCCCTTCACAAAGTCATTTGGCACCCGAGCAGCGACCGAAGGCTGGGACCCCATTCGCTTAACTGCGGTTTTGCTTGAGTGCGGTGTTTTATTTCCTCATTTGTGTTCGCATTTTTCTTTTTTTTAAAACTGAAGTCTCCGCGCTTTGTCCTGACTCTGATCGGGGGGCGCTGAGCGGCACAGCCGTTGCTAGACTGCATCCAAGAGTGCTCCATGAACAGGTACCGATTGGCGGGGGCAAATTGGGAGCTTGAGGAGACAACGGGTGGCAGGTAATTGTCCTGGTTCTGTGAGGAGGACCAGAGACAGTCAGGTGCTGAGGCCAGGCACCGCCTGCCGTGCTGCGCTTCATAATGGAGACAGACGCAGCAGTGTGCCTTCTTGTGGGCATTCTCTCTAAGAGAGGTGAGAACGTCAAGGAGGCTGATATTATTAAATTGACCCAATGGGCCTGGAAAAGAGGGAAGCTAAGCAAGTCCTCATTGCTGTTTAGTGCAGCAGAATGGCGCAAAGTGGGAGATTGTTTGTGGAATTGTACGATCGAGGGCAGAAAAGTTGGGAAAGAGGCACGAGAATTGGCTCCTTTGTGTAAAAAAATTAACCTTACCTTAGAGACGATGGCGGCAGAGAAAAAGATTGCTGCTGCCGTGATCAAAGCTTTAGAGGGACCATCGGAGGAAAAGCAGGAGAAGCAGGAGGAGAAAAAGGAGGACTCTAAGCCCTCCCGAGTCGCGAAATTTTTTGGTGTGGGCCATATGCAGCCCATGAAGGGGTCCGCGGCCCCCGTCTGCTCCACCATGCAGGAAGTCGTTCAGAGCATGGCCGATCAGGTGGAAGTTACTCCGCTGGCGGACAGACAGGTTCTGAGGAAGGAGGAGGCGGCAGTGCCGCCAGAGTCTGGGGGCATGGCGAAAGGCGGGCAGACAGGCGGGGCCATGGGAGGGGCAGAGCAAGAACAGCTGACGCATGCAAGGGGTGGGAAACAGGCCAGAGACGGCAGCGCAGGTGCGGCAGCGCGGCCTCCCGAGCCCTCGGCGGGGGGGCCAGGAGCGGCGGGCGGCCCATGCAAGGCGGCTGAGTTCCCCCTCCCCCCAGAGTCCGACATGGACTCTGAGGCTGACAGCCCAAAGCCTCAGAGATCCCAGCAGCTGCAACCAGGTGCTCAGCAGTCTGAGCAATTGCAGCAAATTCTAACTAAATTAAATGAGATATCTATTCGGCAGGACAAGTTAGAACAGCGAACCAGAGTGGCTTCTCAGCCAGTGGGGCAGGGGAGACGTAGTCTCCTCCTTCCTCCACTGCCACCAGCAATGCCAGTGGAGCCATCAGCCCCTCCAACACATGTGTTTCCTTCACCCATGCCTTCACCTGAAAATGCTGCAGACTCAATTCGCAGACGGTGGACTGGGGTCATTCAAGATGCAATCCTGGATGGAGACTGGCAATCGGCAGCATCCATCTCCTGTCCTGTTGTTATTAGTAACGGCACAGCGTCCTGGGAACCTCATGACTGGAAAGTGTTACAACAAGCCAAACAGACTGTGACCAGTTATGGAGTGAGATCAGAGGCTGCATGCAACATCATCCAGTTCATCTTCACTGCAGACATCCTCTGTCCTGCTGATTCCTCCAGCATTGCATCACTGCTGCTGACACCATCGCAGTTCCTCATCTTTGAATATGAGTGGAAGCGGCTGGCAGTTGAAGAAGCCAACAAACACCAAGTGGTAGGAGACCCGTTGTATGGAATCCAGCCTGACATGCTCACTGGCCATGGACCATACTCAACAATGAATGTTCAACTTACTTATCCACCTGAGCTGCACAATCATTGGCTCACAAGGCCTATCTTTCAGTTCCTGACAAGAAAAAATCAGCACCCTACTCCAGCATTAAACAGCGTGCAACAGAACCTTATGGGCAATTCATTGATATACTTTCTATCGCTTTGAAGGATGCTCCAGATGTAACTCCAGAATTGCAGGAACACCTGTTCCGTTCCCTTGATTTTGAGAATGCCAACCCACACACCAAAACTATCCTGGCAACTCTCCCGCAGGGAAGCCCTGTTGATGAAATGTTGGTGAGAGCAACCCGAGCGGAGCAGAACAGCCAAACAGCAGCATTCACAGCAGCGATGCAAGATGCTGTGAAACAACAAGGCCACATCATTGCAGCTGCCTTGACCAGTGGAAAAAGTAATTATCTTCATAATAAAAAGATTCACCACACCACCAATCCAACCAGACTTGTTTGCTATCGTTGTGGTGAAACTGGACATATAAAACGTGGCTGCCAAAAGCCCGTGTGGTGTCACCATTGTAACATTGACACCCATTCTACAGAGGTGTGCCACAAATCGGGAAACTCCAAACACAGCGCATCAGGGCAACGCGCAAAGACACAAATGCATGCTCCAGCACAGACAACCCAGATAATGGCTTTTTCGTCAAAAACAAGCCTGCCACTTGGGGAAGCCTTGGCATCGATGTGGCCACAACAATAGAAGTCACCTTGCAAGACAAAGAGGTAACATTGATTCCAACCAACGTATGTGGCCCAATGTATAGTACAATTTCTTTAGTTGGATGTTTGCTACTTGGAAGATCCTCCACAGGTAAACGAGGTGTAATCGTGCTTCCTGGAGTCATCGATGCAGATTATACTGGACTAGTACAAATAATGGCTTATGCCTTGCAACCACCTGTGACAATTCCAAAAGGGAGCAAAATCGCACAAAGTATACTGATAGAAAATTTCTTAGCACATTGTCGTTGTCCTCATGAACCAACTGACAGGTTGAGAGGTGATGGAAATTCTGGATCCACAGGTCATGATGTCTTCTTCACTATAGACATGAGTGACTGTCCAAAAAGAACAGTACATTTTCAACGTGGTGATCATCGCATCACACTGAAACCAATGCTGGACACTGGATCTGACGTGTCCATCGTCAATCAACTGTTTTGGCCACCTGCATGGCCCCTGGAATCTCCAGCCACCCACATTGTGGGTGTGGGTGGAATGAAAATTCCTTCAATCAGCACGAATCCCATCAATCTCATCTTCGAGGACAATTAAGTTATTGTCACTTGACCTTATGTTATGCTTCTGCCTGTGTCAGTCCAAGGACTGGTGGGAAGAGACATTTTATCCCAGCTTGGAATGGTTCTCACCACAGACCAGCATTTTCCGTGACGGCCACTGTGGAGCAGCCACCCATCCTGAAAATCACCTGGATGACTGAGACTCCTGTTTGGGTTGAGCAGTGGCCAATTGTTGTGGTTTGTAATTGTTTTCTCCCCATTGGCAGAATAGATTTGCCCTGTATCCCCCCTGCTCCCAAAAATAGTTTACCCCAAAGCCCAGAATACCCTGTTGCTTAGTTACCCTCCTGCCTATCATCCAGTTGCCTAGCACTCTGTTCTAGAAAGTTCTGTGCTGTTTGGTTGATGACTGGATTGAAAATACTGTACCCACCTCTGTATGTATCACATTGGTTGTTGCCCTTTGTCAATCCCCATTCTGTAATCACCCCATTGGTCGCAGTTATGTTCCTCCCTTTGTACCACCCCTCTTTAAAAGTTGCTGCACAGCAGCTCTCTGTGCTCTTCGCCCCTGGTTGCCCTTCGACAATAAACCTAGTTGGAATATACCCGGACGAAGAGACTCCTCTTGCTTCTTTACCTGGATCCTTGCAGCTAGAGTCTCCTTGCTCTGCCCACCTAGTGTTGTTGTCCAGAACTGTAGCAGTGCCAGAAGTGGCACCCAACACAGAAAAAAGGACAACAATAGCCAATGACCAAAGAAAGGCTGCAAATTGCGGAACAGCTGGTTCAAGAACAACTTGAGGCAAAACATATTCGACCTTCCGTGAGTCCATGGAACACTCCAATTTTTGTTATACCAAAGAAATCAGGTAAATGGAGATTGTTGCATGATTTACAGAAAGTCAATGAGCAAATACAAGCAATGGGAGCTTTGCAACCTGGACTGCCAGCACCGACCATGTTACCACAAGGATGGGACATTGTTGTTATAGATTTGAAGGACTGCTTTTTTACTATTCCGCTGCATCCACAAGACACTCAGCGGTTCTTTTTCACCGTGCCTTCCATCAACAGAGCAGCACCGACAAAATGATATGCATGGATGGTTTTACCCCAGGGAATGTGCAACTCACCCACCATGTGTCAGCTATTCGTTGACTGGGTCTTGCAATCCATTCGTCAACGTTTTTCGCATGCAATGCTTTACGATTACATGGATGACGTTCTCATTGCCACCAAACAGCCGCTTGCAGATGCTGACTTGGACTGGTTGTCCTCACAGCTGAAACTTTATGGATTGATAGTAGCTCCGGAAAAGATACTGCGATCAGCTCCATGGAAATACCTAGGCTGGCTGATCACGGATGCTCAAATACGTCCGCAGAAAATCACCTTGCATGCGGACATCTCCACTCTCCATGATGCGCAGAGACTCCTTGGAGACCTGCAATGGGTGCGCAACATTGTAGGGATCACCAATGATGATCTGCAACCATTCCAGTCATGGCTTCAAGGCACAGATGCTGACAGCCTTCGCATCTGCACTCCTATACAACAGGCGGCCCTGATTCGAGTGTCAGAAAAGCTGCAACGAGGTTGTGTTCTCGTCGTATCGAGGACCTCCCTTTGTCACTTTTTCTTTCCAACGCCATCACCTGTCCACTTGCCATTGTTCTTCAATGGCAAAAGAAAAAGGGGGAGAACCAACCTGGTCGAAAAACATTTGATGCACCAGCAGTGATGCTTGAATGGGTGTTTTTACCACTCCAGCCTAAGTGCAGAGTCATGAGCAGAACAGAGGCTATTGCTGCGTTGATCAGGAAAGGCAGAGACAGAATTGTTGAAATTGATGGCATGGAACCAGCAAACATCAGTGTTCCAGTGAAAAATGAAGATCTAGAATGGCTGTTGAGACACTCCTCTGAAATGCAGGAAGCATTGTTG